>JAJPUD010002985.1:130658-176703 GCA_023553655.1 Myrmecobius fasciatus
GCCTGTCTCTCAGAAGCTGGGTGAGTGGAGGCCTCTGGACTTCATGGGCCTCCTGCTCCGGAGGCTGTGCTCTGCCACAGCGCAGGAAGGAGCCCCGACAAGCAAGGCCCATGCCAGCCCCTCATGCTCCGTGTTTCTCTCTGGGCCATATGAAAGACAAGGAGCCATCCTGGAGCTCTCTAGTCACAGCATGCAGCCCCCAAGTCCAAGGCTCTCTGCGCAACTCCATGGCACCCCAAGCACCTCTGAGACCACTGTTCCTGTTAAGGACCCGCCTCCAGCACCTTCTCCCCAGCAGCTGTTGTCCTTTGTTCTCAGAGAGGACCATGACATCAGGGAGGGGGGCTGGGCAAGGTCAGCGGCCTCATCCTGTCCTTCCCTGCTGGACGCAGTTCTCACTTCCTCCATCTGGGTCCAGGATTGTCATCCTAACCCTAATGGTGCTCCAGTGATTCTTAAGGGACCATTAGGGCAAGAAGAGCTGGTGCTTGGGGAGGGGCTGGACTCCTTCCACCTCCACTTCCCACTCTGAAGCACAATTACCTCCAGGCCTGGTGATGCCCTCCCAGATCAGAAGCTCCATGGGCAAGGTCTGGGGCCTCACCACCTAACACAGGACCTAAGCACGCCATGCCCAACGGAGCCTTCCTGACCGAGGTGAAAGGTCGCACACCTGCTTGTGTCCTTGGTCTTATATGGGGCAGAGGTGCGTGCTCTCTCACTGGGGATCCCTATAAACCAACCAGGCGGCGCCTGACAATTCTGTGCAAATAATGCAGAGAAGCTTCTGCTTTAGGAGTGCTTGGATAAGGCACCCGGACCACTGGGCACAGAGCAGGACTCTCTCAGGCTCCAAGAACAAAACAGGAGAGAGGATTTTAGGAAATAGCAGCACTTGAGATGAACGGCTCTGGGCCAAGAAAACTTGGTTTCCGTATTCAACTTGGGATGTTTTTGTAGTGAACGAAGTGAGAACCTTCCCTTGTAGTTGCACGCTCTAGCCACCATCACTCATTCTTGTACAAGGCAGCCGGCTGGTGGGTTCTGGGGCGCTGCCCACGGCTTTGCCCACACGACAGCTGGATGCTGCCCATCTGAGCAGCCGGCGTCCAGTTTGCCTTTGGGATGAGTGCCCTCCCTCCGGCCTGTGCTTGCTCTCAGACATCCCTTCTTCCTGGGTTCCCAGCCTTGGAGAGGTTCTCTCAGCCTTTCCTTTGTGTGACGGCCCAGGCCATCCTCTCCCTCCCGGTTCCTCCTCTCCACTCCCGTCTTACACCATTCTCACTGTCCAGCCCTTCTGCTGGCCGCCCGAGGGCTGTTTCCACAGAGCAGGTTGAAAAGGACCTGGCCAAAAGGGGCCGGCAGCCCCCTCCTGCTGCTAGGACCCATCCCCATCCCCGCTGCCTTTATGGCCCCCCAGCCTGGATACAGCCAACTTCCCATTCCGTGCTGCCCGCACAGCCTTGCTCTTCCCAAGTTCTAGCTTTGCAGCCCAACTGCTGATCCTGTACGTGACAATCCATCGCCTACCTCCTTTGCACACAGGCTCTGCCCCTCCCACTTCCTAATTTAAAACCTGTATTCCCCTTGTCCCTTCTCTTGTGCTCCACACTCCAGCCAAAACAGACTGCCCGCTTGCTCCCGTAACACAGCCTAGTGAAGCAGCTTCAGCTGTGTGCCAAGTTATGGAGGACCCAGACAGCAGGCCCTCTGCCACCTGCCCAGCACCAGAACCTCAGAGCTTGCCCCCCCCCCCCATAACCATGTCCACTGTCCTTCATCAGCCGGGACTGGGGTGGGGGCTTTGGATTACACACCTGCTCAGATTTACTTCCCTCCCTTGGCCAGACTTGACCCTTGAACACTAAGGTCTCGAGCAGCCCTTGCTTCTGAACGTTCCCACCAAGAAGCTGGTCATCTTCCCAGGGGCCTTTGCTCCTCCTTACCACCCCAGAGGATACGGGAATTCCACGGGCCTCCTAGGCTCCCACTCACCTCAGGGGGGACATACTGTTCCATCGCTGTGGCAACAGTGGCACAGCAGATCCAGAGTAACACCAGCACCGAGAGCACAAGAGTGATGGTCACGATCCAGCCGGAATTCCTGACAAACAACAGGGAGGCACATGAAAACCCCAGAGCCAGGACGACTCCTGCTAGTTAGGAACAGCCCGGCCTGGTGGGGAAGTCCAAGCTCAGCCCACCCAGACCGGAGGCTCAGAAAAGGGCACTCGGATTTCTCCAGGGCCCTCATGCACTAGGAGAATTGAGGGGGGCAAATGCAGTCCAAAGAACTCCAGCTTGGGCACTACCTGCTGACCGACAGCTCGGTAGATGGTTCTTAAAATGAATAAAGCTGTGGTAAAAGCCACTGTTAATTGGAGTCTGAGAAGGAAGGGAAGGGGCGAGATGGGGGCCTGTTTAGTGGATGGGGCTTTTGTTTTTACACAGCAAAGAGGGTCCTATTATGTTACTGCATACAGGAGCTCTAAGTGCAGGAAAGAAGTGAGGCAGTAGAAAAGCACAGGGATAAACTGTGCATCTTGAAAGTGGTAAGAATTACTGGTGGGCGATGTGGAAACACTATTTTCTTGGCCTGTTAAAAAAGCTTAAAAACAATGGAACATTTAACATCCCTCAGACCCAAAGTAGAGCCTGTCTTAAAATAAATAAATTAGAAATACATACAAAGAGAGGCATTTAAAAAAGCTGTCGCTTTCTCCATCTTCAAAGTAGCCTCTGTGGGCTTGGGAGCCTGCAGGCTCTGGATTGGCTGAAACATAAGGCATAAACAGGCCATTAGAAGCCATAAGGTACCAGCACCGACAAGTCGGGGAAGCTGTATTTGAAGCCAGAGGATCTGGGTTTGAATGCTAGCTGTCACTGACTCAATGTGTGACTGGGCAAAACCTTTCCTCTCTTATAAAATGAAGTGTGGGGCCAAAGGGCCTCTGAGGTCCCTTCCAAATGCACTTGTAGGAGCCTCTTCCTAAAAGTCCCCACTGTGTATGTATGAATAAATGGGATAATATAAAGATCTCAAAAGGAACCAATGTACTTCCAGCAAATGAGATCCCAAATGCAATTGCCAGTATCTATTACACACTTGGTCTGCACCAAGTGGGATGGGGAGTCTGGGGCCTTTGCACCTATTAGAACCTGAGGAGGAAATCACCCCTGCCTCCCTCCTCCCCGGCTCTCCATTCCAGGGGTAAATGTAAAGTTAAGAAATTGTCTTTTTGCTACAGAGTAATTAAAGACCAATAAATATGAATAAAAATGAACTCCGGCAATTCAGACATGCAGCAAGGAAGGAGCTTTGCTCTAGGGATCCGAGTCACAATTTACCTTTTCTGGAAAGTTGGGAAAGCCTAGCTTAAATACAAATGGGCAAGACTTGAGGCAGTTAATCTGTAGTACCATGCCAATGCTTTTATGCCAGTCTTGAAATGAAACTTACAGGCCATTTTCTTTAAGGGTGTATTTTTCCCGTGTGGAGAATGATCCCGATCCGCCTGGGCTGGATACTGAATTTCTGGTTTAGACTGAAAGAGAATCAAAGGAACCCATAAGCAGTCTGCTGACTAAAGCCCACCCAGGAACAAGCGCTGTCTCTGGCACAAAAGGAATTGTCAACAACTCAGGAATTTTAACACTCCAGCCATGACTCGAGCCCCCCAAAGTCCCCATCCAGCTGCCTCCCAGAGGTCGTGACGGAGCCCCCACTAGTCTAGGTTAAATCATGGTGAACCACATTCAGTTACACATGGTAAGAGCCACATTGGCCCAAGATCATGGCTGAGTAAGTGGTGAGCAGGCTTGCTGCTTCTTGGGTCTTGCTAGCCCCTTATTGATGCCCTTCCTGGGCATGGAGCCAGAGGACAGACCTGCATTCCAATTCTGCCCCCACCCCAAGATCTTGGCCTTCTTTCAGCTACAAAACCACAGCAGTGACTCAATAACCTCCAAAGTCTCTTCTAGTTTTGGTGCCTTTGTTAGATGCTAGGTCAGTTAATCAACACCATAACCAACAATGACCTGGGCTGCTAAGACTTTGCCCCAATAGGCCATGGGAACAGCTACAGGAAAGTGACTCTGGCTGTTGCCCGACACCCTTACATTCATACCTTTCACTAAAATTCTAAAGATGTCTTCTATTACTAGTCTACAGTTTCCAAATTAAAAGAAGAGAAGGACAAGGCCTAGATCAGAAGAAAATGCTCATACTAATCCTACAATTTAATTACAAGTTCACTTCATCTATCCTATTACAGTTAAGTTAGGGGTCAGGTAATGGTGGTTGCCTGTCTACAAGGTTGCCTGAAATAACAAAAGCAAAGTCAAGCCCTTTCTATGAATTTCTTATCCAAACCTAAATCAAATAATCATGCATTTTAAGATCTGTTTTGGAGTCCTATTTTTAGACAAGGTAAAAAGTCTGTTCTATCGACAGACTTGAATCAGCCAGGATTTCATTTGATCAAAATCACCATCATGGTGTTCACAGGATGATGCTTACAGCTGCTATTTAGGCTATTCATTAAGTATAGCAGCTTCAAGATCATTTCCTGCAGCATCCCAAGGGAAGGGGCACAAAGGGATTCTTCCAGGGAATCTGCTAACCTCAAAGGTCCCTTCCTGCACTAAGCACTCACAGTTCTTATAGAGACATGACAGGGTCAGTCTACTATCACACATTCACCTGGAAAATGACAATTTTCCCATCATCAGCCTGAAGATAGAAAGTCCATGAAGAGGTAATGAAGCTCTGTGCTGAGTCCATCATGTCACTCCAGAATGATCTCACCAGTGTCAAAGGGAAAAGCAGGTGCATTTTGGGCATCAGGGACATGAGCTGTAAGGAGATGCCAATTTTGAAGCATGGTTACTTTTCGTGTGTGTGTGTGTCTGTGTGTGTGTGTGTACACACACACACAAACAAAAAACAAAACAAGACAAAACATCAAAACCTTTGTCATTATAGGCAAGTCTCAGATCTGTGTGTGGATGAAAGCAACATCATAAAGCTTGAATCCCAAGCTGACATTCTTTGCCAACTGGCAGAGGTATAGGCTGCCTCCCTCACCATCAGTTGATGTTATAGTTGGAAATAAGAATTATATTTTAAACCTAGTAATTTAAACTGATAATTCCACCATCATAGACTGGTAATTGCTAAGTCTGCCACAATTTGTACAATGAATACATCCTATTACTTTCAAAACTGAATTCGAAATAGGGAGAGTGGGCTTTCATGAGAAATTTTTAAAATAAAATAAGCATTTATTATCTCTTTCCCCCACTGTCCCATCCTCCCAGACAAGACAACTTAAAAAATGCATGACTCATTCTGCATTTTAAGTGCATCACTTCTCCAGCAGGATGTGGTATAGCATGTTCTATCTTTAGTCCTCTGGAATCAGATTATTTTTGTATTCCTACTGCCTTTCAAATGTTTTTCTTTTAAAATGCTGTCATTTGGGGCAGCTAGGTGGCGCAGTGGATAGAGCACCAGCCCTGAAGTCAGGAGGACCTGAGTTCAAATCTGGTCTCAGACACTTAACATTCCCTAGCTGTGTGACCCTGGGCAAGTCACTTAACCCCAATTGCCTCAGCAAAAAAAAAAAAAAAATGCTGTCATTATGTTTTCCTAGTTCTACTTTACTCTGCATCAGTACACAGTTCGAAACTCACCAACTCGTTACTTCTTATGGACAAGTATGTGTGTATACATATATCCCATTATATTCTATCATAAATTTTTGTTATTGTATCTAGGTGGCACAGTGGATAGAGCATGGGCCTCAAGTCAACTCAACTTCCTGGGTTCAAATTTGGCCCCAGACACTTCCTAGTTGGGTGATGCTGGGTAAGTTACTCATCTATAAAATGAGCTGACCAACCATTCCAGTATCTCTGCCAAAAAAACACAAAATGTGCCACTAAGTCACAAAGAGATGGACATGACTGAAATGACTGGCCAACCAACATATTCTTTGACTATTTATTTATTGGGGCAGGGGTCTTAAGTCTGAATAAATCTGAATAAGTTCCTTATATAATCTGGAAATGAAACTTGGCAAACTTGTTGCAAAGGTTTTTCTTATGTACCTGTTTCTATTCATTTTAACTGCATTAATTTTGTTTGTGCAAAAATCTTGAAAATTTTGTATTATCAAAATTGTCCATTTTGTCTTCTCTAATTCTATCCCTTATTTAGTTATAAACTCCTTTTCTATTCATAGATATGAAAGGGATTTTCTTCCTTTCACCTACAAAATTTGCTTATGTGGCCTTTATGTCCAAGTCATGGATCCATACAGACCCCATCTTGGTATATGATGGAAAGTGTTGATTTATACCTAGTTTCTGCAGATAGCTTTCTAGTTTTCCCAATGATTTTTGTCATCGGGTGAATGAGCTTTATCCTAGTGACTGAGGTCTTTGGGTTTATTGAATACTCATTTTTGTTTCTATTTGTTGTGTACCTGAACTGTTCCAATGATTGACCCTTTGTTTTTTAACCAGTAACAGCTTGCTTTAATGATTACTACTTTGCAATATAGACAGTTTTTGCTTTACAAATCAACTGTTTCACAGATGTCTATGCAAAATGAATTTATCAAGAGCTATAGAGAAGAGAGGCAGGCAGCAATGGGGTCAGCATATGGTATAAGGATATGTGGGGGCTGGAGATAAGAGAAGTGATGGAAGGGGTGGGATCAACTAGGTGGGGCCTGGCCAGGACCAAGAGGAAGGACATGTGAGAAGCAGCTATATGAGGACTGGACACAAAAAAGGAGGCTGACAAGTTAAGGCTGGGGATGGACACATAGCATCTAAGTATGGATGAAGGAAGATGTGGGTGAATGAAGACATGTGGGTGGAGCAGGGGAAAAGGCTCCTCTCTTGGCACTGGAGGTCTCAAGCCAAGCCCTTGATGCAACAGGAGTGATCTCTCTGCAGTTCCTTTCTTTTGCTTTCATTTGGAGAGTTCTTGGGGGGAGGGAGGAAAGGGAGAGTTTTTGTTGGGAAAATAGGAGGCCACAAAGCTGAGAGGCAGGAGGAGGGAAAGAGGAAGGAAAGGGTGTGGGGGGGGAGGGAGAGAAGGAGAGACAGAGCAAGCGCAAACATGATACAGTAAAAATATAGATGGGTTTTTGAAATGGGGATTTCAGAATTTTTTTTTTAAATTAAAGTTGAATTTGTACAATGCAAACTTATATCATTTACTTATTTATTTTGCTGAGGCAATTGGGGTTAAGTGACTTGCCCAGGGTCACACACCTAAGAAGTGTCAAGTGTTTGAAGACAAATTTGAACTCAGAACCTCCTGACTTCAGGGCTGGTCTTCTATCCACTGCGCCACCTAGCTGCCCCAATGCAAATTTACATAAAGCCAGAATTGTATTTTGAGATGTGCTACTGTTAGGGTCCTTTCCATTTTTTTGTCCCATTATTTCCCGATACTCTAATTCTGCACAAAAAGTGTTTTGTAGTTATAATCATACAGCTCCAGGGTTACCCTGGTAGATACGTCTCAAATATTTTATATCTTCTGTATTTTAAATGAAACTTATTTTTCTAGCTCTTATTGCTGGATTTTGTTGGTAATATGTAGGAATATGACATATGTGGCTTTATTTCATATTCTACGTCTTTAGTAAACTATTTCAATTAAATTTATAGTTGGCTCTTGTGATTTTTCTAAGTAAACCATCAGATCTTCTGTAATAAAGTAATAATTTTGCTTCCTCTTTGCTTATAACTCATCCCCTTGATTTTCCTCTTCTTGCACTGCTATAAAATTACCACGTCTAGGTCTATGATAACGTTGAGTGACGAAGATGGTCAATCTGGCTTTATTGGTGATCTACCTGGCCTCTAACTTTTCTCCACTACATATGATGTTTACCCTTGTTTTATATAGTAAATATTTAGTATGTTAAGAAAAAAATTCATTTCCATGCTTCCCAATGTTTAATATTTGTATTGTTAATGTGGCTTTATGCTTCTAATTTTCCTTTTATTGTTTTTTGAATGTTTGATAGAATTCACTTTTAAATCCATCAGTTCTGGAATCTTTTTTTTTTTTTTTGAGGCAATTGGGGTTAAGTGACTTGCCCAGGGTCACACAGCTAGGAAGCGTTAAATGTCTGAGATCGGATTTGAACTCAGGTCTTCCTGACTTCAGGGCAGGTACTCTATTCACTGCATCATCTAGCTGCGCCATTTCTGGAATCTTCATTTATGATTTGTTCAAATTTTTGTGACAGTGTGAAGTAGTGAAGTTTTCTTTCTTTTCTTTTTTTTTTTTGGTCAACCTTGGTATTTAAAATTTTGTTTCAGTGTCCATTTCCTCCAAGTTATCAGTTTTGTGATAAGAAAATTTTGATCTTCGTGTGTTTTCTTCTCTAAAATGATAGCTAGGAAGTTATGTCAAAGACATTGTATGATTTCATTGGTTCAGGATACCAATATATCTTATATATGACTCAGTGTGAGTTTCTCTTTGCAGCCGATGTGGTGGCTAAATGCTCTCTGAATTTAACAGTGACAGACATAACCATCACTCAGAGCCTGTACTCAAAGCTTTGCGTGTCAGTAGAGCTTGTATTCCATGTATACAGAAGATCAACTCTATGACACAATGAAGCATCAGAGTAGATCTGAATTGAAGACAGACAGTTGTTTGGGCATTGTCTTCCCCCTCAAAAGAGGGAGAAAACAAAACAAATCATGGGCAGCTGGGGATGGGCAACAACAAAAATGAGATATGATTTCTTTCTTAAATACACTTGATGGTACATCAAATGCATTCCCCAGTATTTATATTTAGGATTACATTTGGGTAATCTTTAATTCTGGATTATGCCTCCTTTCCCTCAACTGTTAAGCACCTAGCTATTTAGCCTTGGGCAGTAAAGATAAAACAACTTTTCTAGGGAATAATACACCTGTCTTGCCTACCTCACTGGCTTCCAGTGAGCTGTTTTTGCCAAACTAAATGTTACTCCAGACCTGGTTTCAAATCTCCTGTTTAGTCTGTTCACCTTCTTCTATACACACCTATCCATATTCTCCCTTAAATGGAGTGCTAAGAACTAGACATAATTCCCTAGATGTGATCTGGCCAAAGCATGAGATGACAGGCTTTTATCCAGCCTAATTCTGGGAATTTCTATCAACATATTAATTTTTATTTCAAAACAACTAATTTATATTGAATTTTAATTATAGTAACTAATATATAGTAATTAAGTTCAAATTATTGTTTCTTGAGTACTTATAACATAGTACTACTACATAGTCCACTAAAATCCATAGGCCTTTTTCCCATCTTGGAAGTGATCTTTATATCTATTCTTATTAAGTGCCACCTCAGCAAAGTCGGCCATTGTTCTGCCCTATGGGTTCTTTTTGGAGCCTGAGACTGACCAAGGCACCCACCTTCCCATTTGCTGATACTTAAATGTTACTTAATGGGATGGCAGGGAGCCACACTAGCACCACTTAAAAAAAAAAAAAAAATCTGCTGTCAAAAAGGAAGGGAGGGAAGGTTGTGGACTTACTTGTTCTTGTCTCAACTCGGCAAACGGCAGCTGACTCTGGCAACCCAGATGGCAAGCGTACTGCTCACCAGGCTGGGAGTACGCCTCTGTGCAAGCTGAGAGAGAAAAAAAAAGAGCGAGCTGAGAAGGTGTGCAAGGCTCCTGACTAGAAGCACATTACATCAGAAGGTGATCCAGGCTTATTCTTGTTAAGCCCCGAATTTCAGTCAACAAACACTGATTAAGTGGTTACTATGGAACAGCAAGCGGAGAAGGAACTGGTCTGTGGGCCAGAGGAAGTCAGGGAGGATCCTGGGAAAACTGAGACGCAAAGACTCCCTGTCCAATAATAGCCATATAACTAGGAGTAAGTCATCTGGCTTCTTCTCTAATGCCTCAGTTGCTTCCCTGTAAAGCAGGACCAACATCAACTCTCTCAGGCTCTCTAAGCAGAATGCACATCCAAGTGCTCTGAAAACTCTCCAATACTATGCTGATGTATGTTGGTGATAAATCTCACCAACAAAAAGATATTTACACTACAAAAGTGCTCCACAGCTCATGTGTCAATAGCCCTTTATAATCTATAGTGCTTTCTTCCCCTCAGGACAAACACATAAGCTAAGTGGAATGAGTGGTGTTGTATTAGAAGAAAACCCTGGGCTCCCTGAGGAGAGGTGACCTACAGAGCTGAACCGTGACCATGACACTAATTGGACCTGGTTCTGGCGGGCCCCCCCCCCCGCCCTGTAAAATGGGATAAATAGCATTGGCAATAACCAGTGCAAAATTTTCATTAAGAAAATGCTTTATAAACTTTAAAAATGCTTTATGAAGGTCATTACAGAGAAAAATCAATCCAATGAAATTTGCAGTGACTTGGCCAAGGTCACTTGGCCAATTTGTAGCAAATTCAGGACTCAATCCCAGGTTTATCTTGGACTTCATTGCCCCACAAACACATCAATGTTTCTTGGTAGGATTTGAAAGTGCACAGTGCATCCAACCCTGACCTGGGATCATGACATTGCTACCATCCCATTTCTTTTACAGATAGAGAACTAATAAAGAACAAAGAAAAACCAATTGTTAAAGACTCAAAATAAGCAAAACATTCAACTTTGAGAAATTTAGGGCACACTGTAAAAAGCCTAAAGATTATAATTTTTCTAAGCTGGTGACAAAAAGTTCAAATGAAAATTAAATAATAAAGTCTATTGGAATGTGTGTGTGTGTGAGAGAGAGAGAGATACAATCCTTTTATTTTGTCCATTAAACCAGTTCCTTTTTCCTGATAATACTGGGCCACTGAGAATGATGGGAATGATACCACTTTACCAAAATGAATTCACCAATACTGTCTCAGATTACAGCTAGATCTTTTTCAACAAAATCTGAGATTAGTGATGTAACTGGCAAAAGAATTCACGTTTGTCTTTCTTAGAATGAACCCACAAAGAATACATTTATTTGATTTTTAGTTGAAGCTTTGATTCAGCAAAATTCACCAGCCATGCCAACCAACCTAAGACTGAAAAAAATCTCAGTGAGGAAAAGTATTCCCTCTCGGAAGATGCGGTGATGAGTTAGGAGTGCAGTAATTACCACTTCATTTGTTTAAGCCAAATGGCTGATAAAATAAAGGCCTCCCATCTCCAGCACAAAGCCAACACTGTCCCAGATTTGAGGTGGAATTACAGAAACCTCAGCAATCTGGCAGTTATGAACACCAGCGACGGAAGCTCTGTGACAACTGCAAAGTGTGTATGAGACTATTTAATAGGAGATACTTGGTATCCTTTAAAGAAAGAAATGCAACAAAGACAAAAGGGTCCTCGAATGTCATCGGCATGTCATCTTACCAGATTCACACTCCAACTTTGTCCGATTTAAGTCAATTCCATCATCCACAAACTGACAAATTGAAAACAGCCTGCAGCCTCTCTGGCAGGCATACAGCTCCTCCTCCTATGGAGTAGAAAACCAGAGGAGATTACCAAACGGCCAATATTATTCCAGAAGAGCAGGCTGAAAGAAAGCATGGTTGGTAACATCTGCTAGAAAGTCTGGAAGCTATTTTACTAAAAGGAAAGAAGGTGGTGGCAGTTGGGGGCTGCCCGGAAAGGCTTTTGTAGCTTCCTTCTGAGGCCGATGCAGGCAGAGGGCCTGTTAAACAAATAAATGCTCCGTATTCCTTTCCACCTTCTTTGGCCAAGTGCACATTTCTGGCGAAATCCCGCTATTTAAACCTCCCACCCCCACCCCAGAAGTCTAGGCTGCTGCTGAATTGTCACAGTGACCGGCATCCAAGGGGCCTCTGGCTGCACAACAGCCCCAGCCCTAACACAGATGTCAGAAAGAAGATTATGTGTGTGTCATACCCGAAATTACAGGCTAACACTTAGCTTTATACAAGTTAGGCTCTTTGGAGGAAAACCTATGGTGTATGTTTGGCCTAACACTCAGTGACAAGAATTCCCCATTAAACAAAGCATTTAATTATCAGACACCTGCAGATGGGCCTCTGAGGGAAGAGGAAAATCCACAAAGACGGCTAGATGCACAATTTTCTCATTCTGGACAACGTGAGCTGCCAGTCTGACCTACTACCTTTCGTCCCCTCTTCAAACAAGAGAGTGGATCTGAGGCAGTGGATCCCTAAAGGTCTCGGAATTGGCCATAAAGCCCATCCAACCTGGATGACCAAAGCCCTCAACTTGCTGTGGGATCCGCTGGATGCAAAGTGGCAGCAGGCCCCTGGTAAGGATGCAAACGGCATGGGCACACACCAGTTAGTGATCAACAAGGCGGGAGGGAGTGTCTTAGGCACTCCTTCCCAGAAGGAGGACTAGGGACTTGATGCAACACAACAGCCAGGTAAGTGAAGGCTGCAGTCATGGGCCCCAATTCTAATTCCATTCAGTCAAATGAGATGACATTTGGAAAGCATGGAGCACAGGGCCTGGCACACAGTAGGCACTTCAATGCTTGCTCCTCCTTGAAGGAGGCACACGGCATGACAGATGACCTTGCCTCTCAGGCAATGCTGCCAACTCTGTAGCCTGCCTGCTGTGAGGCAGCTCAACTGCATTGTTTTTGGAACATCGTGTCCCATGTCTTCAAAGGCAGGAGCAGCTTTACTGAATCTTTCAAATTGGATTTTCTTTTGAGAACAGGCTAACCTAATACACTAGTGCCCAGGGGGAGGGGACAGATGATTTCTAAGGTCCCTTTCAACTCTAAAACATATAATATTTTATATATATATATGTCCAGAGAGAAGAAAACTACATGGATAGAGATAAGCAAATATGTCGTACTTTTAAGTAGAGGAGAACAGCATTAACAACATAGGATGGGGAAGAATCAGGAAGGCCCAAGAGGCTGAGCCTTGAAAGGCAATGATTTTGGAGCTACAGGTAAGGAAGGAATTCTAGGCACAAGGGACCAAGGGAATCTGGGAAACAGATAATAGTCATGTATGGTAAAAAGCATAAGGGAAAATAAGGGGAGATAAAGCTGGTGATTCTGGCTGAAGGTCAGACTGGAGAGGGCCAAGAACACCAGGTTAAGTGTCAGAAAATATGCTCTAGAAAACCCAATGGGCATTAATCCTGTGTTTTATTCTTGCCAGCTATACTTGATCAGACAGATTATATAACTACACATGAGAAATGTCAAAGGAAAAAAAATCAAAAAACCTTAGTCTCTCTCCAATCCCTTTTCCCTCAGCTACCAGAAGCACAAGGGTAACTATATCAATCCATCCCTCCACCCCCACTCTCCATCAGAGAATCTTTGGTGACTCTGAATGACCCCCAGACCAAATACCTCCAGTTTAACAATAAAAGCCTCCCTCACATGGCTCCAGTGATCTGGCCCAGGATACCAGTTTCTAGACTCACTGCACACATGACTGCCCTTTATATGCTGTGTAGATCTAGATAATTCAGCCTCCTGCTGGTTCCTCCATGTCTCTGCACACTCATCCCCTTGTAACTTCTATCTCCAGAATCCTTAGTGTCCTTCAAGGCTCAGCTGAAGTACTGCCACTAATTCCCTCAGTTGTTCCTGTTTCCCTCCAAACATCATCCTGTATTTATCTGGTTTCCATTCCCCATTTAGAATGTAAGCTCCTTGAGGACAGGGATTGTTTCATGGGAAAACATATGCATACATATATGTATGCATACATATCTACACATATACATATATATGTATGTACACGTATACAATAAGTGCTTAATATTTGAATGGAAAAGAAAAAAGCAAAAATACTTTATATCCTTCTAACCCCCCAAAATCCTTAGCCTTTCCCCATACATACATAATAAACACTCAAAGTCATGTTTGATTACTGAAACTAGGAAGCAAACAGTGTCATTAGAAGAACATGGATTTGCGGGGCAGCTAGGTGGTGCAGTGTATAGAGCATCAGCCCTTAAGTCAGGAGGACCTGAGTTCAAATCTGGCCTCAGACACTTAGCATTACCTAGCTGTGTGACCCTGGGCAAGTCACTTAACTCCAATTGCCTCAGGGGAAAAAAAAAAAGAAGAACATAGATTTGGCATGAAAAGACCTGAGTTGAATCCCATTTTGGCTCAAAGGGCTGTCAGGTCTCTCTCCTCTAAAATGACCAGAAATGATGTCCAACCAGGGCCCAGATCTTTCCCAACTCCAGAGGCCACTAATTTGTACCACTTTGAGTCATGCTTCCTGTGCTGGACTAGACACCTTCTTCCTCACCAGCCCACAAGCTGCCTGCAGACAGGAGTTGGCTGGCAGCTCCCAGAGAGCTCAAGAGGAGCACAGGCACCTTTTTCAACCTGGAGGCCTTCTGAGCAGGTAAGTGACCTGCAGAGGCTCCCAATCACGAGCTCCACTTAGCACAGACACTGCTGCCCAGTCCTTCTGGCCCAATCCTCCTTGACCCCATTTGGGGTTTTCTTGACAAAGATACAGGAGTAATTTGTCATTTCCTTTTCCAGCTCACTTTACTGTTAAGGAACTGAAGCAAACAGGATTAAGTGACTTGTTCAGGGTCACACAGTTGTGTTGGAAACCAGATTAGAATTCAGAAAGATCCACTGTGCCTCCAAAATGCCCCTGCCTGAACTTGAATAGCAAACTTTTTAATTAGGTTTTTGATGTCCCCTATCTATTTAATCAATAAACATTCCTTAAGCACCTGATAGGAACTGCTCAGTGCTACACACACACACACACACACACACACACACACACACCCTCTGAAGTTGTTTACAGCTTAAAGAGGAAGTAAACAAACATGTCTATATCTATGTAGACACACACACACACACACACATATAAACTATTAACAGGAAATCATTAACCAGGGAGAAGGCACTATAATTAAGAGGGAGTGGAAAGGCTTCACGTAAAAGATAAAGCCGGGGAGATCAGAAGTTGGTGCAGAGGGAGAGCAGAGCGTTCCAGGCATGGGGGACGGCCAGAGAAAACACCCAGAGCTGAGATACTGGAATGCTACGTTCATGGAAGAACTAGGTCTGTGTCACTGGAATGCAGAGTCCTGTCAGGGAGCGACGTTTAAGGAGACAGAAAAGCCAGGAGGGAGGATGTTAGAAAGGGACTTGAGGGCCAAAGAGAGCATTTTGTAATTGCAAGATCAGATCTATGCTTTAGAATAATCTCTTCATTGACTGGAGCTGAAGTAGAGAAAGACTGAAGGCCAGAAGCAGTTACTGTAAATTGTACAGAGAAAAGGGGAGTACTGGAGAGTTATTACAGAAGGGAAATTGCTAGGTCTTGCAAGAGTTTGGAAATGGGGGTGTGTCTGTGTATGGAGGGGGGAAGAGAGAGGGAGGGAGATAGAAAGGAGTCCAGGATGATCCCTAGATAGTGAACCTGAGGGTCTAAATGTGTGATCTGTGGGGGAAAGTTAATAGCCTACAATTATAGCCAGATACCCAGAATTTTCCTCCCTATTCCGTATGGAGGTAAAATGGGGAATAAGCATATTTTAATCACCTACTGCCCACAGGCCAAGCATTGCGCTAAATATTTTTATCTTCTTTCATCCTCACAACAACCTGGGAAGACAGATGCTATTATCACCCCCACTTTAAAATGGAAGAAACTGAGACAGTAACTTGCCTTGGGTCACTGAGCTATTGTGTCCAAGGCCCAGTCTTTTACCACTCAACTGAGCCTCCCTCCTCCACCCCCCACGTAGGACCTTGAATCTATCAACAAAGCTTTATTAAACCCATCCTTTGTAATATGGGCCCAACAATAATAGTTGACTTTATGGAAGGAAAAAAAGCAGTGGATTCCATGGTAATGGGAGGCTGGTACCTGCTGCCCGGGTAACCAGAGAACCTAAAGGGAATTCAGGATGGAAGGTCTCCAGGGCACTGAGCCTGGAAGGGTAAGAGGGAAGTGGCAGGTTGGAGTCTGCTCCATTCTAGTAAGTATTCCCAGGGTCAGCTCTGGAACGCCTCTCCTCTCTGCACTCGCTGATGCCATCTGCTCCAGGAGACTGGCATTTGTCTATTTATTCTTCCCTCAATGCTTCGGATCCATTTTATTTTTAGCTTTACAAACGGTGTTTGATCATGATGCTTCTAACAAAACCCCAACCAGGCTCCTTGAGGACAGGAAACGTTCCCTGCCTGTTCCCACCTCTCCCCTGGCAGGAGATGGCATGTGTTGGATGCCCTGTTTGGTGCTCAGCGTGCAATGACACAACCAAAGTTTCTGACAGTGCAGGCTGCACACCAGAAGCCGCCTCAGATCTTCCCGATATGCCCATCATTCCATTTTGGAGCTCCCCTATCCCTCAGAGTACCTGGAGAATTCTGGGATTGATTCTGATTTGTTGTGACCCTTAGTTTCTTCTGTTAAAAAAAAAGGGGGGGAGGGCCTAATATACCTTGCTTAACTTACTATTAGTTAGGATACAGAATACAATCCAGAATCTCAACCAGGCCTGGAGCCACCACCATGCCCTGGGATGGTTGCCACCTGGCAATCTGAAGGAAGCAAAGGGACGGTACAAGGAAGGATGCTGACCAAGCAGGAGATGTCCTGGAAGAGAAGGGAGTGAAGTACCACTGCAGCAACAGGCCAGCAAGATGGGAGAGGAAGGCCGCTGGGACCAGTGCTCCCCCTCCCCCAGACAAAGGCACAGGGGCAGCCCCCATCCCTCCCTGGGGAGCACCCCCAGACGGGGCAGCTAGAATGTGTGGTGTACACGAGTGTAAACCAGGGAAGATGTGAGAAGGGCTGCAGACAGAGAGACCTCCCCCTCCAGGGCAAGAACCCAGGACCCAGCAGCTGGTAGGAACCCCGAGGACACAGCAACTAGGGGGCACAAGAACACAGCAGTTGGGGAGCCCTTGAGCGTTTGGGGGGAGGGAACGGGCCAAGGAGAGGAGGGGAGAAGGGGCAGAGCGAGAAAAGAGGAGGAAAAGGGCCCAGGGAGGAGGGAAAAACTAGGAGGGAGGTGAAGACCAGGAGCCAAGACCAGGGGAAGGCACCAGGGGGAGGAGTCCGAGGGGCAAGGAAAAGAGTGGGAGGAGCAGCAGGAAAGGGGGAAGGGCAGAAGATAAACAAGGAGGGAGACGGGGAAGAAATGCATAAAACAAAGACAACGAAGGAGAAGAGGACACAAAGGGGGAAGAGGAGACGTCAGGGCGGGGCAGGGGTCAAGGAGACGGAGAAAGACAAGGGGAAGAGTCAACCAAGTAGGGAGGAAGGACCCCCGAGATGCTGGTCAACAAGGGGGGAGGGGAGGCAGCCGGGCCCCCGCGACGAGGGGAAGGACGCGGACCCCCGTAGCCCGGGCCTACCTTGGGGTACGTGTGCAGGGGGTAGGTCAGCTGGCAGGCTCGGTGGCAGGACGCCGTGTCGCCCAGCACCGAGTCGAAACCCTCGGCCGAGGCGGCCCCGGCGGCCCGGGGCAGGCCCAGCGCCGCAGTCAACAGCAGCGGGAGCAGCAGGGCCGGGGTCCGGGCCTGGGGCGCCCCCAGCGCCGCCATCTTGTCTCGTTCCTTCGGGTTGCCGCGGCCGCCGCCTCCTCTTCCCCCAAAGGTGGTTGTTTTCCTTCCTCCTTTTCCTCCTCCTCCTCCTCCTCCTCCTTGTCTTCCCGCCCCCTTCCGGTACCGCGGCCACTTCCGCCTCCGCCGCCCCGCCTCCGCCCCGCCCTTCAGGCCCTCAGAATAACCTCGGCCACTGATACCTCCTTCCTAACGAACTTCCCAGATGCTCTAGGCTCGCGAGATAGACCTCCCAGGTCGCCTGTGGAGGCATTCTGGGAAAAGTAGTCCGTTCCGCCCTGGGCGGCCGAAGGAAAGTGGCGCTTCCGTCCCAAACGGAACTACACGGCCCGGCAGGAAGTGCGGCCATCTTACTTCCGGAGTTAGCGCCGGCGCCATCCGGGGAGAGCGAGGATTCCTAGAGGCAGTCCCGGCCCCCGCGCCACTACCGTTTTCCTGGTGGGTCGGCCTGAGCTCAGGAAGCGATATAGCGTTTCCCAAGGGAGGGGGAGTGGGAGTGGGAATGGGAGGACAGACGGCTTTGAAAGAGCAGAGGCTTCCGAATCCAGGAAGGGGGAAGGCGGGTCTGAGGAGGGTTCGTGGCTTGAGGGCCTTCAGGATCGTGGGTGATTGGCTATCCCTTGCTCAGAATCTTTGATTTTTTTCAGGTGATTGGTTGCCCGTTGTTAAGGCCCCTTGGCTTCCGCAGGTATTGGCTACCTGTTGTTAGCGTGATTGGCTGCCCGTTGCTAGGGTCCCGACTTCCAGAAGCGATTGGCCGATTACCCATTGCTTGGCTCCCAGTGGTGAGCAGTGGTGTTTGCTGGTCCTAACCTTAATACTCTGAATAGTAGCATCCCATCCGTGAGGGAGCCCCTTGAACAATAATAGCAACAAACGCTTCTCTCTAGCGCTTTACGGCTGGCAGAACCCTTTACAGATATGTAGCTTGGAGAAGTACGTGGGGATGGCAGTCAGGCCCTCCCCCGTGCCCCCCCCCCCCGGCCCCTCGGGGCGATCTGATCTGGCTTTGGAAGAGTCCTAGAGGAAGAGAAGGAAGGAGCAGCCAGAGCCCAGAGAAAGCTAGGAATATACCAAAAGGAGAGCTCAATCCTCGGTCCGGTCCACATCTCCTCGGGATGTGGTGGAGGGAGCCGTGCAAGCATCGGAGACCCGGCTTCGTGGAGAGAAAGGACATAGAAGAGGCAGAGAGCAGCAAGGGAAAAATGGAGCACTGGCCCACCGCCTTTTAGAGTCCTAGGCCTCTTGGTACCAAATTCATGGCAATTAGCCAACACCAGAGCAGCATATCCAGCCTCAGCTTATGTTTGATTATGATGGTAAAAGGGATCAGCAGAATGGCCACCCCTCAAGAACACATTAAAAGTGTGGAAGGCCTTGCCAAAGCATACCCTGAAAGCTTAGAATCAGCCTCAAGAAACTTACTGAAACAAGTCAATTCCCCACATCACCCAGTTCTCGGAGAGAAATGAAGATGGGATGAATAAATATGCCAGCACATAATTTCATCTTGCTACAAGATGAATGACAGTCTCAAAGACATTTCTGCCTGCTATGGTCCAAAAAAAGATTCACTGAGAAAGACTTCCTGTGAATCCAGATGAAATTAGTTATACAGGAGACGTTTTCATTTCATAAGCTGGTGATTGAGTTTCAATGGCACAAACATTTGCCTGGGAGGCTTTTAGGACAAAGGGTTTGGAGTGAATCTTCAAGCAGATCCAACAAAACCAGTGTTGCCATATAAACCATTTAAAATCAGCAAAAAAGATTTCAAAGAAGAGAAGGAAAGCATCCTAGAGAAGCAGAGAAGTCAAGAACACTTCGATGTACCAGGATCTGAGTTACTACTAGCTCACACAGAAAATTGTGGAATATTCAAGACATGGAACAATCATTAAAGTATAAGAGTGAGCTATTGCCTGCCGTAAGTATGAGGAAGATGTCAAGTTCAATAATCGGATACATATCTGGGGTCCTTATTGGAAGGAAAGTAGATGGTGGACAACTCCTTTGTCAACTTTTCCTACTGTACTGGAGGAGCTGGGAAGGAAATCAGTAATGCCAATGAATCTGTTCCTGATGCTGTAGTGGGAGAGCAGCAAATGAATAGACCAAAATGAGATTCATCAAGAGAAACGGAGGAGAACAAACAAATGGAAGAGTAGTTCAGATAGTTGTGAAGAAAAGTAAATATATGAAAAATTGTAAAAGGAATAAAATGCTAAGGAAGCCAGAGGCAAGGAGCTCATGTAACTCCAAGAAATGAAGAGGCCCTGTAACAGCATGTATGATGAGCCTACAGAAGAGGAAATAGAAGTATATGGTGAAACATCACTGGCCACATGATCCTGTGGCTTTTTTCTTTGGACAGCAATGACATGACTTTGAATGAGATACAGGACACCATCTTCTATGTATTTTAAGTCTTGTGGTAAACAGGTGGAAAGGGGCAGCTAGATGGTGCAGTGGATAGAGCACCAGCCCTGAAGTCAGGAAGACCCAAGTTCAAATCTGGTCTCAGACACCTCCTAGCTGTGTGACCCTAGGCAAGTCACTTAACCCCAATTGCCTCAGCAAAAAGAAAAAAAAAAAAAGGTAAACAGGTGGAAAAAAATTCTCATTTTTCTTACTGTAGGTCTTTGAAATAAATTTTCTGTAGCTCTTTCGTAAAAACATATATAGCTTGAGCCTCACAAAAACCCTGAGAGGTAATTGCTATTGTTTTCATTTTACATATGTGGAAACTGATGACCTTGCCCAGAAGTGACAACCCTTGAATGCATACTGTGTGCCAGGGCACCAAGGGCAAAACATAAACTGCCCTCAAGGAGCTTAACAGTTAAATTATCATAGCCAGTACTTATATGTAGTGTTTTAATGCAATATCATATGATCTAACAACTCTTTTTAATCCCCATTTTAAGCGGAGGAAGTCAATGCAGACACATTAAGTGATTTTCCCACTTAGTAATAGCCACAGAGCTAGTAAGTATCTGAGGCCAGATTTAAATCAGGTCTTTATATCCTGACTTGCTTTGTATATTATGAAATTGATGTGGGGATGTAGACTAAAAGTCAAAAAGTCAGGAAATGGATGAGGAAGAAGAGAATTCTTAAGCTTTAGGGAAAGTCAATAAAAAGTCCCAAAGCATAACTGAGAAGTATTAGTGGCAAAATTTGAACTCCAATCTTGCTGACTCCAAGCCCAGTCTGTGTCCACATGACCTGTTCTGTTGAGGATGGGGTTGTTGCCCAATGTTCTTTGTGATCTGATAGTAGAAATAGAAAAGTGGGTTTGGTCAGTTAAACATCTATGCCTTCATCTGTAAAATGGGCATATTCTCTACTCACCACCATCAGTATAGTAAGGATTTAATGAGCAAATGTAGGGGCAATTATCAGGAGGAGCCAAAAGCCACCTGCCTTAGAAGGGCTGAACCTTCTCTTGGTATGGTTAGTATTCTCCTATTGGAGGCGTGGACAGTCGTGTTATCAGGCCACCTTGATGAGCTTTGAAGAAGCCTTTGTTCCACCACCTCTGGAAAGTGTGCGCTGGGCAAAAATATTTGTAGCGGCTCTTTCTGTGGTGGCAAAAAATTGGAAATAAGTTATCATCTATGAAGGTAATGGAATATTATTGTTCTAAAAAAATGCTGAACAGGCCGATTTTAGAAAGGCCCAGAAAGATTTATGTAAACTGATGCTGAGCAAAACAAGCGGAACCAGGGATACATTGTGCACAATAACAGCAAGAATGTGCAGTGATCAACTATTGCAGACTTGATTCTTCTCAGTGGTTCAGTGATCCAAGGCAATCCAATAAACTTTACATAGAAAACGTTTTCTGCATCCAGAGAGAGAACTATGGAGACTGAATATAAATCTGTATTATGTTTCCTTTTTTTTTTTCTGTTTTCCCTTTTGTTCCGATTTTTCTCTCCCAAACTTGATGTGTAAATATGTGTTTTTAAGAAATTAATATATATGTATAACCAGAAAAATTAAAGAAAAAAAGAAACAAGGGAGGATGAGGAAGATATGCACTGGATATGGATGGATGGATGGATGGATGGATGGATGGATGGATGGATGGGTTCAGGGTAGGTCTGATTTTGTAAACCTTCTTCCTTGAAGCAGCTCTTGGGACCCACATACTGGGCCTGGAATCAAATCTGGGACCCACATACTGGGCCTGGAATCAAATCTGGCTTCAGACACTAGCTGGATGACTTTAGCTAGGTCACTTACTCCCTTTGCCTCAATCTGGTCAACTATAAAATGAGGATAACAACAGCACCTTCCTCCCAGGGTTATTGTGAGGATTAAAGGAGATAAAAGCACTTAGCACAGTTGTTGGCACATAGTAGATACTCAATGTTTGTTTCCTTTCTTTGTGTAAAAGAAATATGGTACCTGTACTTCCTGGGTGAGTTAAGTGAAGAATAAAGCTTTTATAAATCCCAGAATGCTCTAGCATTTTCTTGGACCTATGGACCTAAAGGGCAGTGATCCTATTAGCATGTGACAGGGTGCTAGAAGCCTCTGCACATTACCTCAGTTGAGCCTTTGATAGGATGAAAAGAGCATTGACCCTAGAGTTAGCTCTGGTTTTGCTTCTTACTGTTGTCTCTGAGTAAATAAATCTTCACCCCTGTGGAGTTAGATATCCCCATCTATTGAAAATGAGTAATGATCCTTTTCTTTACACAGTGCCCTCATGTTTATATGATGCCCTGTCATGAGATCCGGGGTATGAGGACCACCTCTGTCTTACAGATGAGAAAACTGAGACTTAAGGGGTAAAGTGATGTGTTTGTAGTTTGCCCATAGTCACACAGGAAGTGCCAAGAGCCAGGACCCTCCTACAAGTGTGAAGAAAACTCCAGTGCACTCAGCCTAGATAATTGAGATTAGCAGATTGTGTCTCTTTCCGTTTGTACCATTTCTTACCCACTGCTGTCTTATTGTTTGATAGGTTTTCAAGGACAGCCCCGTTCCTGACCGGGTGTTGGAGATCTAGAGCTCCGTGGAAATGGATAAGTTTGTCATTCGAAAACCTCTGCCTCCCAGCAGCCCTCAGAAGAAAGGTTCTGGAGAAAAGGTTTACAAGCAGGCCACTCTGGAGTCTCTGAAGGTGAGAGGTCAGAGAGAGAAACAGCTGGGGGGGAACCTGTTGAGGTTTTCTTGAACACAGCTGTGGGAGGATGGTCATCCTTGGCCCAACCACCCCTGAGCTCCAGGGAGGCCAGGTCAACCCTCCTGGCTCTTTATCTGGATGGCCCGACAAACAACAGACTCAGCAGAGGTAAAAGGGCACGCAGGCCCTTCTTCCAAACTTTCCAATTAGGCTGAAGGCAGCTCCTCCTTGACTTCCCTTGCTCTCAGCTCTTAGATCCAGTCAGTTGCTAGATTGTGTGGATTCTCCCCCAGCCACATCTTTTGTCCCCCTCTTGTCATCACCTCCTGTCTGTACTATTGCAGTAGCCTTGAATTAGTTTTCTCCTGCTAGTCTCCTCTCCTAAAACACTGGACGTCCAGACTCGACAGCCTGCTGCAGATAGAGCACTCGATTTCCAGCTCCCACTGGCCTTTGGATACCTTTTGGGATTGTCCCCTTCTGTCCTCTGTGCTCCAGGACTGGCGTGACAGCGGCTCCCCCCATAATGTTTCTGCATTTTGTTCTGGTGGGCGGAATGAAGCTCAGGGGCCAGCATCTCTCGGGGAGGCCTTCCCTGACCGGGCCTCTCTGCTCCCCTTCCCCAAATATTAAGCTCCCCCTCCCTCCTCTGCTTTGTGTTTGCTTCCTCTTTACCTGTCTGAGGACAGGTGCTGTAGCTCCCAGGTTCATGGAACCTCCTTGAGGGCAGGACACTTTTACCTGTGTAGCCCCAGTGCTGTGCCTGCCCAATGTTCAGTGCTCCATAAATGTTTGCTGTTGAGTCAGAGGTGCAGCAAAGGTCACGGAAGTAATCTCTCAGGTCCTGTAAAGCAGGTCGGACAAGGACTTCTGTTTTTTTTTTTTTTGATTCAAGAACAGAGGCTTAGTTACCCAGGGTCCCTCTTAGGAAGGTAGGCAATATGGAAGCCAGAGCCGGAAGCTCCTGTGAGGAAAGAACATTGGATTCGTGACTTTGGAGCTGGGTTGGACCCCCACCTCTATCATAGACCACCTGCTCATGATATAGGGCTGGAGCAGATCCCTCAGCGCCCTGGGGGTCACGGCGGTCCTTATCCACCAGGGAGATCAGTAGGCCCTTAGATGTGACGAATACGCACTTCTGGCTCTCTGCTTCAACTCTTGGGGCCCCTTTGCTTTGAATTCACAGCTTGTCTCCCTTCCATTGGGGAAGAGAAAAGCGTCTGCACGAATGAGAGAGGGCCCAGATGGAGCTTGTCACCGTCCGTTCCGGGCCCTGCCTGTGTGCTGGCATGCTTGGGGTCTGTCTGTTTTGAGGCGGTGTGGCCGTGCAAGGAGAAGGCTAAAGGGAGAGTCAGCAGATGTCAGGCTTCTGGGCCACTGGCTGTGCAGAGAGCGCCCTCAAGCCCCGTGAGCCTGTTTCCCTCTTTGTCACGCAGGCCCGATACTGGCTGTCGCATCTGCTCCTGAGGAGCCCACGGGGTGGATGTCAGACAGCTTCCTGCACGAGGTGGCCTCTCCTCTTCCCGCTGACCTTGGCCTTGCGATCCCCCATCTTCCCTGAGGAAGGCGGCACCATGGACAGCGCACACCGAGGGATTTGGCACATTCTGGGCAAGGTCCGCATCATCACCTGGCAGACGCCATGGCAATGCAGCACTCAGAATTTTCTCATGTTTGGTTTTAGAGCATTAATAGGCTGCGCTGGATCTTTGGCCGCCAGTCAGGAACCTGAAGGCAGCAAGCTTGTCTCCCTGGGCCATTCCACCCTCCCCCTGTTAGGCAGGAGGCATGGCCAGCAGAAGGTGGGTTAGACTTCCTGGCCTGGCTCTGGGCCACAGAAAATGACCCCGACTCAGGCACCTAAGAGGAGACAGGGAGGGGCCGAGGCGAGCGCCAGCAAGGGCAGGGCATTGTGCTGGCACCTCAGTTCAAATGCCGGACCCCAAATTGAAGGAAGAGGAGGTGGGGTTGGGCTGGGGAAGCTCCTCCAGGGCTATGCCCCCAGGACAAAAGTCATTTATAACACCAGCTTCTCCTGTTGCCTCTGGGAGGTTTGCACATTAGGACATCACCTTGGCAGACGAATGAAACTTGTACATGACCCCCAGATCAAAGGCGGCTGAGTGGAGCACCCAGCAGGCCCTAATTTCTCTGGTCTTTGTCTACATATGAAGCATGGAGGAGAATGTTGCTCAAAAGGTCAGCTGGGAGGGCAGGGTAGGACCCAGAAGCTTCTCCCAGGGCAGGAGAAGAGCCCCCAATGCTGCCCACTACCTTGGTACCCACGTGCTGGAGAAGGACCTGGGCCCTTGGAGAGGAGCCGATGCTCAAGAGCCATTTGGGACAAGGGCTGAAGTTGAGGAAGGTTGGAGAGAAGGCTGGGCCCGTGCGTGGCTGTGTGCCTCCTCACCATGTCAGGAAATGCCAGCCTGGAGACTCAGTGACTGCCAAGCAGCGCCAGCCCCGGGGGCAGAGCTGAGGCTGCTGAAAAGGGCCCACCTTCCTCCTCACTACCACCAACGGCCGACTAACTGTTACTCAGGGCTGTTGTGCCCAAGAATTCCGAGAGCAGCAGCCTGCCCCGGAATGTTGGCCTGCAGCTGTCAATGGGGCAGTGCCCTGGAGAGAAGGGGCTTCCTCTCCCCAGCTAACTGCCAGCCTGGCCAAGCCGGAAGGTGCCTGAGAGAGCCGTAGGCGGCATGTCCGGTGCCCCCTGAAAACCACCTTACTTCAGACCCTGGATACAAGCCTAGGATTGGCCAAGACCCCCAAGTGGCAGTTCTTCTTATGGGGCCCACCATGGCCATCAGGGAGCAGACCGGCCCTGCTCTTGGGAGAACACCCTCTCCAGCTTACTGATGGGTGCCCTCAGGCAGATCCTCAAGGACTCTCCCGTGCCCAGATGCCAGATGCTCGCTGTCCTGCCCCCCGCTTCCTCCTGCCTTTAGCTCCCTGCTCTGTATGGTCGCCACTCTCTTCTATCAGTCTCTTGAGGTCAGGGGCTGCCTTGTGCACTGAGCTGTGCCGGTGTCGGGGGCCAGTTCTAGGCCTGGGCAAGCCCTCCCCCCTCCACCAGCTCCTGCCCTGAGATGCTGCTCCTGCTTAGCAATGCCCTTGGCTGGACCTCCATTTTAAGAGGGCCCCAGTGTGCTCGTTCACCCTGTCTCCACTCACTTTTCTGATGTTTTCCTGTCTCCTTGGCAGCCTCCTTCAGCTCCCATAGGTGCATAAGCTCTGAGAGTGCCTCCTCGTCTGCATGGCTGGCTCTGGGTGATTCACTCACCTCACGCTGCTTTTGTGAGGAGGGGGAGCACCCGCTGGCCTCTTGTGGGAGGGAGCGCTCATTGGTTTCCTTTGGGAGAAGGGAGAGCATCTGCTAGCTTCCTTTGTGGGGGGGGGGAGCACCCACTGGCCTCCTTTGTGAGGAGGAGGAGTACCTGCTGGCCTCCTTTGTGGGGCGGGGGGAGCACTTGCTGGCCTCCTTTTGAGGAGGGGAGCACCTGCTGACCTCTTCTGGCCTCTCCATTTACCTGCCTCTCTTACACCTGTCAATTAACATGCGTTACACACCCTGCCCAGGAGCTTACACTCTAGTTCTCTGCATGGCCATGTACATGTGGTACACATGTGGCATATATCATGTGCACACGGAGACACACGGGAGAGACAAGCCTTGGGGAAGCAGCGGATAGCTCCAGTAGCAGTGATGGAGCCCGTGTCCACTCCCCATTTTTTAGAGGAGGCCCAGGATGTGAATCAGCCGTGTCAGCCTAGGATGGCAGGAGCCTTGGCTCCTTCCTCTCCTGATGTGGCCTTGATGTTGACCTTGGCTCCAAGCAGGCAGTGCTGGAGTCGGGCCTGGTTGGAGCACAGGATCTGGGAGGGCCCTTCCTGCTTTCTCCTGGTGGTCTGTTTTTTATTTAGGGCCCAGCAGCGGTGTCAGTGTGGCTCCAGGGGCTAAGGCTGCGTGTCCACATGTTGGTGGCCGGGCCAAACTCCACAGTCAGGAAATGCCGCCAGTAGCTGTTGACCGCGTGAGACTTGGTCTTCTCAGTGTCCACCAACAACGCTGCAGTCATGGTTGGGGGTCCCTAAGACCAGGCACCCTTTGAGTAGGGTCAACCAAAAGATAGGGGCAGATGCTTTGGAAACCTAGTAACTTCCTGTCTTGGCTGACGTCCGCCTGCTTCTCGGGGCCTGTGGCTCGTCTCCTTCCTCGTGCTCTTCACTTCCTGAAGGTCTCCCATGCCCATGTCTCTCTGCCTAGGGAGAAGGTCCCCAGCTCCTTCCTGCCCAGCAGGGGGTGGGTGACGTTACCACCAGGTCCCGACCTCCCATTAGAGCCTCCTGGGCCATCCCATTGCTGGGGACGCTCTTGTGTTGATCCCTCTTCTGTAAAGTGAAGGAATTGTTCTCGGAGCCCCCTCTTGCCCCTCCTTGCAGGCCCGGGTCTGCCGCTGCTGTGGCCCCTTCTCATGGGGGAGGGTGCTATTGGAAATGATGGTCTCCAGGGGCCCAGCGACTCTCAATGTGATGACCTCGCAAAGACGGAGATCCCCAAATGTCCGGGGCTTACATTATCATCTCTAAACCAAGAGACTTGATCTATAAGGAATCTTTTAGTTTGAAATACTGCGACTGGGCCAGCCAAGTGGGACAGAGAATGCTTCTGAATGAGCTCGCTTATTGAGGCGCCCTGCCTTGGGGGCTGCAGCCCACTGCCTGCTGGGGGACTGTGGTTCTGCTAGAATGTACTGACCGGACCTAGGCTGCCCTGCACGTGCAGAGGCCGTGCGTCTTAGACGGCCTTCCAGCCTTCGGGGCCCCAGCCTCGAAGGCCAGTCTGAGATCACGGGTGTAAAGTTCTTTGCCAGCTTCGGTGCTGCAGAAATGGCAGCCCTGTGGTTGTGAGGGAGTGAGGAAACGTAACTATTACTCATGGGGTAGACTCATTGGCCTGGATCTAATATGGTGAAGTTCAGGAGGCAGAGATGTAAAATCTCACCCTTGGGTGTAAGGAATTGACTTTACACGTATAAGATGGGGGTGTATGGTCATGTAGCACGTTGTCTGAAAAACATCTGGAGGCTTTAGTGGATGAGCCTACCATGGGATCCCACAACTTAGAAGGTTAATGAATTGTGAAGTGAGCCAGAGCCCCCGTAGGGAGGAGCCCCTGCTCCTGCTGGCTTCCGTTCTGGTCTTGTTTTAGGAAGGACATTGGCAGGCTAGAGAAGGGGGCATGGCACCCCAATAAGGGCCTTGGATCTAGACCAAAGGAAGACTGGCGAATGGAATGGGGATGTCCGGCTTGGAGAACCGAAGGCTTGGGGGCCTTCGAGAACTCCCTGCAAGTGCGCAGAGGGGTAGAACCTGCTTGGCTGTGATGTAGGGGGGTTCTTTTGGGTCAGGGCTTTGGCCTCCAGGTGGGAAAGCTTGTGATTCTGTGAGCCTTAGAAACCTCCAGGCTCAGTATGAAACCCAAAGGGTGGCTTAGGGAAGAGGCCCGGGGGCACCCTTACTGGATAGGGAACATTTGAGCCCCAGGAAGGTCTCTGGGCCTCGGGCTTCTGGGAATTGGGAATAATCATAGTTGGATTACCTACTGTTGTCATGCTGAAAACTCACTCCAAGGTCAGCACTTTTCCCATCATGCCCCCCTTTCTCCGGGGCACCCACGTGCCAACAAGTCATCTTGCCAGAGCCTTTGTCGCCTTCAGTCAAAGGTATGCATTGTCCTGTGGGCCTGTAGCCAGAAGACGTCCCCCTCCTATTTAAGTGGGAGACCGCAGGATGAGGCCGAGTTCTGCCCAAGGAGAGAACTTTCCGCTTGCAGCCCTACTAAGTGAAGCGAGCTTTCCCCTTCTCGCTGTCTGCTTGAGATTCTCTCTTGAGGAAATTGTAAAAGAATGAGGGTGAGGGCAGCTTCCCAAAGGGAGCCCCCATGTCGCTGCTGGCTTGACTTTCTTTAGTCTTCACCTGGGGTGAGCTGGGGCCCCGTCGAGAGGCCTGGCTATGGGTCTCTGCACCCTGGAGGGCCTCCCGGTCCCTTTCCGGCCCTGAGTCTGAGTCTCCAAAGTGGAGCTCTTGTCTTAGCTCTTCATGAAGCTGTCTTCTGTCACAGGGCTCCTGGGGTCGTGATTCTGCCGCCTTAAGGTCTAGGGCGTGACTCTCTTCGGCCCTGGACAAAACAGCCTCCTCCGCTTTGATTTAGACATTTTTCCCTAAGCGCTTTGGTCAGGCTGGAGATTTCAGGCGTCTTCCACAGTGGGGCCCGATGGTCCAGTGCAGATGTCACCCCCTTTTTGTCCTCTCCCCTCCTCTAGAAATAACCTCCCCATGTCGTTTTCCATAAATAAATCCAGCACCGTACTTTTAATAGTCCAAGGAAGGGTTTAGAGTCTGTTCTGATCTGTGTCCTGCTTGGGGGGCAGACTCAGAGCCTCTTCCTCTGGGCTGTCTGCCGTCTTCTCAAGCACCACTCTGAGACCTCCCATCTGGAGACGGGCCACACTTTGGTCTGGGGGTAGATGGACACTTTGGGGCAGCTCTGCCCTTCTTCCCCATGGTCCCCATAGACTCAGTGCCCCCTGTACCCCCTGTTCAGTGTCCCCTGCACCCCCTGCCAATTGCCCCTTGTACCTCCTGCCGATTGCCCCTTGCACCCCCTGCCGAGTGCCCCCTGCACCCCCTGCTCAGTGTCCCCTGTACCCCTTGCTCAGTGCCCCCTGCACCCCCTGCTCAGTGCCCCCTGCTCCCCTTGTTCAGTGCCCCCTGAACCCCTTGCTCAGTGCCTCCTGTACCCCCTGCTCAGTGCCTGCCCCCTGCTTGCAGACCCATCCTCTTCCCTGGTGAGCAATAATGAGGACCTGCCCGCTGTTAGGGGCATCTTGTGGGCTCAGCTGAAGGCAGGCGTCTTTCCAGTGGAAATCTCATTTTCAGTGACTGTTCTCTCTCCCAGAGAGTGGTGGTGGTTGAAGACATCAAAAGGTGGAAGGGAGTGTTGGAGCTTCCCGGGCAACCCCAAGAAAACCTCCTGGAAGCCTTACGGGAGCTGAAGAAGAAACTGCCCTCCAAGGACGTGCTGAGGTCCACCAAGATAGGTAGGTGCACTTGGCGGCCAGGTGGCTCCGACTGCCTCAGAGCAGCCAGCGGCCCCAAGGGGCGTCATGAGCCGATCACTCTGCAGTGGTACAGCGGCCACGATGGGAAGTCACGGAGTGGACCTGACACTCTTTCTGTGGGCGTCTAGAACGTCACCGACAAAGGGAAGGGCAATACAGGGATGGTGGTCTGGTGCCCCTGCCACTCACCCACCTGTCGGCAAAGCCGTCGGTCTCGCTCTGGGCACTCAAAGCCTTCCCGGTCCTGTTCCCGTGTCCCGTTTCAGCCTCATGTCAGACTTCCCTGTAGTTTATACCCCAGTCAAACTGGGCAGCTTTCTGCAGCTGTTCTTCTGTCTCGGGGCTCCCCAAGCCCAGATGGCCTCCTCTCTTCCCCAGCAGCGCCTCACTCATGGCCTAGCCCAGGGCCCTGCCTGTCTGCATCCAGTGCTCCCCCATTCCTCCTTGAGGGCCTTCTCCCTTGGGTCACCCCCTTATCTTATTAGAATGGAAGAGCAGGGCTGGGGCCACACCTTTAGGGCAGCTGGATGGCACCTAGTACACAGAGCACAAGGCCTGTGACGTTAGCTAAGGGACCGTCGCCAGGCTGCTTACCTTCCCTCTGCCTCAGTTTCCTCATCTGTAAAATGAAGATAAACATAAGAGCACCTGCCTATTGTGAGAGTAAGATGAAATAGGACTGTGCCTGGCACATAGCTTACTAAATCCTTCCTTCCTCTCCCTCCCTCCCTCCTTCTATTCCTTCCTTCCTATCTACCTTCCCTTCCTACCTTGTTCCTTCCTCTCTCCTTCCTTCCTCCCTAGAATAAACTTTAATGATCAATGGAGCCTCATTTTCCAGAGAAGGAAACAGGCCCCAAACAGTCCAGGCCTTGGGAAGGCTTCACAAAAGAAGCAGAAAAACAGGGGATGGGGCCCAGTCCTGAGGCCCTGCTACCAAGCACAAAGGGTTGTACTTGATGAACTTGGTGGCCTTTTCCAGCTTTAAATCTATTGATTCTTTGACTTGAAGACAGAACATCAGTCAGTCAGTCAGTCAACAAGCATTCGTTAAAAGCCTCCCATGTGCCCAGGATACAAAGAAAGGCAAAAATAACTGCAAGGTTCAGGAAACTGGAACCCAGGTTGCAGAGAGGAAGAAAGGAGAGAAAAAAGGAGCTGAGGCACTGATTGTATCCTGCCTTCTCCAGGAGTCTGATCAGGAAAAAAATCATAATAAAAAAGTCATGATAATGCTAATTGGCTTCTATATAGCACCTACTGTGTGCTAGGTACAAACGTTCTCTCATTTGATCCTCGCCACTCTGCAAGAGGCAGTGCTGCTTTATCCCCGTTTTACAGCTGAGGAAACTGAGGCAGCCAGAGATTATGTAACTAGCTGAAGTCCCACAGGCTGAGAGTATGTGTGGCCAGAAGTGAACAGGATCCTCCTGACTCTAGGCCTGGTGCTCTATTCACCACACCAGCTGCCCACAGGGATTTGGGGGGGACACCTTGTGGGGCGATGGACCCAGAGAGTACACATTTGGAAACAGCTGGGAAGCAGCTGGGAGACAGAGAATGGGGAGTGTGGGAGGAGTGACCTGCTGGAGAGGAGGGGCTGGCCTGGGACCCTGTGCATGAGGAGTGTGGAGGAAGAGGTGGTCAGGAAGGCGTCTGAATGATGGCTTGGGGAATGGCCTCCGGGATTTGGTGGGTCAGCTGCAGCGAGGACCCAGTGCTGAGGTTTTCTCCAGCTTCCTCCAAGCAGGGGGCGCTTAGTGGCAGGGCACTGGTGCTGGCAGTCATCTGGGTTAGGGCCTGGCAGGAGATCCTGAGGCAGAGATAGCCGGAAGAGGCGAGGGGTCAAGATGCAGCCGGGCAGGCCCATCGGCCTCCAAGCCCTCGGGAAGCATGGTGCCCTTCAACATTGCTCGCACATGGAACGTTCTGGGTCTGTGGGGGCCAGCCTCGGAGGTGTCAAGAACCCCTGGTCGCTCCCTGCCAGAGGCCTGGGAGGCGCCGTCCCGCGATCTCCAGCGTCCGCGATCTCTCCACGGCCTTTTCTCAGTCCTCAGCCTCCGTGGCCTCCCTGTGGGCACACCACCTTTCTGAGGTTCTTCCCTGCCTCCTTCACTGAGGTACCAGGAGGACTCTGTAGGGGATGAACCACCTGCTCCTTCCCAGCTGAGCAAGGACCATGGCCCGTATCCCCAGACCAACAGGGGCTCACCAGGCTTTCCTTGGAGCAGTGTGGAGGCAGTGCGGTGCCAGGGAGAGGGCCTGGGGGAGGGAAGGCAGGAGGATCCGAACTCAGATCCTGCTTCAGGCACTTCCTCCCCTTGTCACTGACTGTTTGAAATTGCCCGAAGAACTTTCAAATGCTCTCTGTCCTGGGACTGGCCGGAGCCCCGAAGAACAGGTCAGAGGCCGGGGCGTCAGGACCGGGAGAAGTAGCATCATTTATTTCAGAATAGGGGAAGTGACTGCAAGCAGGGAAGCCCTCCAGGGAGGGCTTAGCCTAAGGCAGAGCTTGTACTGGACCATGACGTCATCCCTCTTAGGCCTGGAGGAGCAGTTCTCTGGGCCCGGCTCACTTGGGGACAGTGCAGGCGGTCCCGAGTCCTGTGGGAAAGTCTCCAAGTCGAGTTAGTGATGGGCACAGAGCGCCGTACCCGACTGGGCTCAGTTAGCTGTGACAGGGAGCGGAGATGGTGAGCAGGGCAAGAGAAGTGATTAATGACGTGGGCTGCGAACATTGGCTCTCAGGTCCCTGGGAACTAGAGGGCACTGGATACCGGTGCTGGTCCAAGCGACGCCCTCTGCCAGGGGCACGGCCTACTTGCAGGGCCTCAGCCCTGACGTCTCCAGAGCACTTTGATGTCCACACAATGAGGACATTGGACTTGATGCTCTCCGGGGAACCTTTAAACCCTAGTAACTCTGAGCCCCTAGAGAGAACCCAGCCTGCCTTCGGCCAGCCTCTTGTCTGACGTTGTCCTTTATATCAAGCCTGAATCTGACGCTGCAACCCCTGCCCACCCTTGGGGCAGGCGGAGCAAGCCTGTTCCTCTCGTCTCGCCCAGCTCCCTTCCTCTTCCCCTGCCCCATTTTCTCTTCCTTCCAGCCTCGGTGGGCCGCCACCTCGAGCCTCTCAGTCTCCTTGGCCCCCTCCCCCCCTTCAGCTTTCCCAACATGGCGCTCGCTTCGAGCTGAGGCCAGGGGCCAGTTTCCTCCTGAGCAAAGCAGAAGTGGCCTGGACCCTGGGCCGAGCTTCCCTTGGCTGCCCCTGGGCCGCACTAGATCCTCCGCCGCCTCCCCAGGACAACCAGTGGGGCCTCATGGGTAGGAGGGGTTCCGAACTGGTCGGGCTGGATCAGCATGGGAAAAGCATCCGGATTTCAGAGTTGTGAGTGCCGGGGCCAGCCTGCCACTAACAAGCTGTGGGTCTTGGGCGGGTCCCTTTCTCAGGCCTTGATTTCTCCTAACCCAGATGGACCCCTGTGCCGCCCCCTCCCCACCCCTGCACCTCTGCCAGGGATGTTTATCTTTTGGTCTTCCATCCCCAGGGCCCGGCTGCTTCTGATTTTGATAGCCAGACTCCCTGCCTTCTCTTGTTTGAGGAGGTCCAGCTAGAGGGCTGCAGTCGCCCCCCCCCAGAGCTCAAGAATGGCTCCTGGAAACACCCAGGACCTGGGCCCGAGGGAGCCTGGCTCTGCAGCTGTCCTAGGCTGTGGCCACCAGGGGGCACTCGGCCTCCATAAGTGAAGGCAGAGGCTGGCCTGGCCCAGAGAGGGGAGGCCTGGGAGGCTCATGGCGGGATACACAGAGCCCTGTTGATGGAGACGGCCTCGCAGCATCTCTGCAAAACCGTCTGGGTTAGCTCCAGAGTGGAATCTGGGCGGCCTCCAGTGGGCCGGGAATTCAAAGGAAAGGAGGCGGCCCCGGGCGCAGGTCGGACTCCGGCCACTTGGAAAGCTGCCGGGCTGGCCGGCTTCACTGCCCAAGTCCTAGGGCTCAGAGGAATCGGGGTTCCTGAGGTCTGAGTGGGGGCTGGGTAACTCCCTGCAATAGTTGCAGCAAGGACCCTCCCCCACCTCCTGTCCCCTGCCTCACCCCATGGGCTCTTGGAAAGAGCAGCCTCCCAGGCTTGGTCCAGAGGATAGTGAGACCTTTGACCCGGAGAGAGCTGTCCAGTGCATAGACAGGCAGAAACAGCCAGAGATTCTGGCCTTGTGGGCAGCTTGGCCTCCACTCTGGGGCCCACCTTTCTCTAGACATGTGCTGGGTCCCCGTGCCTCCCTCCCCCCTTGCCACTGGCACCTCACCCCGGCTCCATGTGCCTCAGACCCTTTGGATGGGATGACCAGAGGTTCCTCACCCCAGCTTGGCCCCTCAGGAGCCCCCGAGCCCGCTCTTCTGGGGCTCCCAGATGGACGGCCCAGCACGTGATTCTCATTTTCTTAGTCCTCATCCCAGGTCTGCTCTTGGCCAATCAGAAGCCTCTTGGTTACGTGATAGGTTTGGGGTGACACAGCCGAGGGTAGGAGCATAGAGAAGCAGGTTTCCACCAATGGGCTGGGCCGCCTCAGCAGGAGGTCTCTACCTCCGGGGAGCCTTGTCGGGGGTGGATGGACCAGGAGGCACCCCTTTGCTGACTTTGTCCCCTACACCCCCCTCACCCACATCACAGGAGGCAGCGTCCACCTCGGAATTACACAATTAGGAAAGGTGAGCCTCTTCTCTGGAGCAGCTCGCCTTCTTTGGCTTCCAGAGGGCTTGTCCCTTCGGGTTCACATCTTCTGCCCCACAGGCCAGGCCCTCAGCCTGTCTGAGCTGTGAAATGGGCACAGCGGTGTCTGCCTATCTTCCTAGAAGGTTTGGGGAAGACTCGAGGAATCAGCCACAGCCTCCCCTCCTCCCTGCTGGGTCCTGGAAGACATACGGGTGACTCCCAGAGCCCCAGGAAAAAATCACCCCTAGTGGCCTCCAGATGCCCACAGTTGAGAGGCAGCGAGGGTCAAAGGGGGCAGGTGGTGTTTCCAAGGCGTTCTCTGGGAAGACGGGCCCAGCCATTGTTCTTGGTGTCCCCGAAGGCCTGAGGGCATAAAGTGGGGGTGTCCCCATTGGTCTGTCCCCAGGATGATTCTCTATGGACCTGAAGGTGCTGCCCGGCGCTCTCAGAGTCTTCACGGGCGTCCTGCTGCTCTGCTGTCTCTCCGTGAGTGTCCGATGCGCCACCCCGAGTGCCACCGCTGCATTCCGGGGTCAGGAGACCAGAACGGGGAAAGGGACCTTTGAGATTTGGGGAGGAGGCCTCGGTGTGGTACTGCTCTTCCCCCATTTTGAAGACCACCAGTGACATCGCTCGTGACATCACCCGTGACGTCGAGGACATCTTGGTGTTCAAATTGGACCGAAGTGAGGCCTAGAGGCTCAGCCTCCCTTTCTCTTCCTGAGCCACGGAAGTCTGTTGCTGCCCATGTGGCCGACCCAGCTCTCCACAGTGCCCGTTTCAGCCGCCTCATGGCTGTTGGAATGAGTCGTGCTCACCCATTGTGCCACCAGTGGGGGTCTTGCCATGTTCACCCCTCACTCACCAGCGGGTTTGAGGCCCGTCACTTGCCTGGGTCAGCCTGCCTGCTGAGGCAGCTTGCCTCGGTGTGGCCGCTGCTCAGGCCACAGTCTCCCGGAAGTGCCGGGGACAGTGGGTGAATGGAGGTGCTGGTCCTCCCTGAGCACCCCGTACCTGCTACCCTCCTCCCACATATGGGAAAGCGGGGCTGGAGAGGGAGGAAAACGAGGTGACCCCGAGGCTTCAGAGCAGAGCGGCTAGAGGCATGCTGACGGGGAAGTTGGGGCACAAGTGAAGAAGCATTTATGAAGGGCTTCCTGCTGGGGGGCTGCGGAGCGGCATGGACTGTCCCGTTGTCCTGCTGCCTTAGCTTCAGACTCAGTTTTCTTCTTATTTAGCTGCTCTCTAGTGACCCCGACCTCAGGCTTTGTCCATTTAGCTCCCCTCCTTCCGAGGAAGTCCTTTTACTTTTTTTTTTTTTTTTTTTTGCTGAGGCAATTGAGGCTAAATGACTTGGCCAGAGTCACACAGTCCTTTTACTACTTAAAGAAAATCCTTGTAGAAATCGAGCAGGGACAATACATGTATGGCGGGACATTTTGGGGTTGGCTATCTATCCCCTTTGGCTTGTCCACCTTCCGTCGGTCCTGCCCCTGCTCCACCCCCAATCACCCAGCACCAAGCCCTCAGAGAAAACTGACAACCCGGGGAGGGGCATCAGGGCAGGCTCAGCCCTTGGTGAAGTGGTCAGGGCTCCGGCAGGGGGTGAGGGGGGTCGTCCCCACATCTGAGTGAGCTGGGCCCTCACCTCCTGGTTCTGGGCCTCAGTTTCCCCAGGGGAAAAACTGCTCGTTTTTGGCTTTTCTTCTAGAGCAATTGTCTTCTTTTCCATGCACATCCCCAACTGATGCAGCTGCTCCCTGGCACATGGGCACCTGGCACATGGCACATGTGGGGGACATCCGGGATCCCAGGGATCTGGGGAGGGAGTAAAGTGTCAGGAGACAGAAATTAGGAGGTGGCCCCGTTAGGAGGGGCTTGGGGCGCCAGGCAGAGAGAGCTATACCGGATCCTGTGGGCAGCAGGAGGGTCATTGGGCTGGGTCCCCAGTCCTTCCCTCATGGAGGCAGAGAGCACCTCGTCTGCAGTCACAAGGGTGGGCAGTCTCTGGGCTGCCACGTCCCTGCTCGGGGCAGTCGGCTCCCCATCCAGTGGCAGATTCTTTGCAGAGGTCATCCCTGTTGTTCTAGGATGTGATAGAGGCTCACTCTGTCCTGCTCAGAGCTCTCGCAGCCCCCTGTCTTCTGCTTGGGTCCTCCAGGAGAAGAGGGGCCCTGACAGCTGTGTGTAGGCCGGTGGTTCCCTGTGGTCTCAGGGGCCAGGACCCAGCCTGCCACAAGGAGAATTTGGAGGCCTTGGACCTGAACCATGGTCCCAAGCAGAAACAGGACTCTAGCACCTGCCCCGTTCCCAAAACCCTTTGAAGCCTTTTTGTTCTGGGGCCGTCAGAGGAAAGGGATACAGCTGGGGGCCCTCAGGCCAGCTCAGGAGAGGGGAGCCCTGTGGCCCCAGAGCCCCAGGCCTAGGGAGCTGTCCCTCTTTGGGGTGTTTCCAGCCTTCTTCCACTATCCTTAGGAATCCCCCAGGTCCTTCATAGATGATCCTGCTTTGTTGGGCCGGGGAAAACCCCAAGCCTGCTCTTCTCCAAACCCGAGGCTCTTTATTCCTTCATATACCAGAGAAAAACTGGCTCGGGGATTGGGACCCAGACTCAAATCTTGCCTCTGACTCTTACCCCTCAAGGGACGCTGGGCACATGCGGTCACATTGCTCAGCCTCAGTTTGCTCACTTGTAAAAGGGGAGGGGACCCGAGGGTTTCTGGGATCCTGTTCGTGTTGCAGGCGGCACGCCATCCCCTGTCCTTCCTATCTGCGGCATCCGGAGCCGACACGAGCCATGCTCCCCGCTCTGGAGTCTGCCCTGGGCCTCAGTGCCCCCTCAGAAGGCTCCCATCCCTCCTAGAGACTGCTCTCTGGTGCTTGGGCTTCCCACGTTGTCGCTCCTTCTGCTCCATGATAGATAGAGGGCAGGAAGATCCCAGAGGGAGGCCAGGCCGTCAGCAGAGAGAGCCGGGGCCGGCTCCCTCCTGTCTCAGGCTGATGCATCTCCTGCTTCCTGCAACGCCAGAGATCAGTTCTCCCAGATCCCAGAGTTTCTTGTTTCTGAGGAAGGCGGCATTCCCGGCAGATGCCGGATCAGCCATTGTGAGATCAAGAACGGTTTGGTGTTGAGACCTGAACTCTGGAAGGGCCTCCCGGACACAGCTTTTGAGGTCCGAAATGTTTTCCATTGAGACTTGAAATGTGACTGTTGGGGATATCATCAGATGTCCAGATTCTCTCCCTCTTTCTCCAAGGATTAGTGCCTAGAAAGAGTCTGCTTGGGCTCACCCAGGTAGGAAGCAGCAAAACCCCCTGCTTTGTAAAAAACTTTTATGAAGGGATATTTATGTATTTGTTTCAAAGCTATGGCATCAGCCTCTGGGCGCTGCTTCTGCCTCTGGGGCGCACAGTGGGGTTAGGCTCACAGTTGAGCGGTTCCTGTAGCATCACTTTCACTGCATTCTGGGCTGGCTTCTCAGATCTTCCCTCCTGAATAACCAACATCTGGCCTGGCTCCTGGCTCCAAGCCAAGTTCATGACTTGAACTCCTGGGTCCTGGCACTCCTTACTTGCCCCTGCAACTGAAAAGGACCCTGAAATCGACTAAAAGCTCTGAGCCCCAGCCTGATTTTCCGGGCTGCAGAACCTCAAGGGATCCCTGCTCCTACCGGGTGAGAGCCTGAAGCCCCTGGTGGGGGTGAACAGGAGGCAGCTGGGAAAAGGGTTCCCCAGTCTCAGCTTTCAGATCTTGGGCTTCTCTTGGGTAGATTGAGATATCACTCGGTGGTGTAAAAATGTGCTCGTAGAATTGTCTGAGAAGTGTTAAGGCCTGAACCTCTCCTTTGCTCTTGTCTGACTTCCCGGAGTGGTGATTGCTCTTTGTAAAATGGGCACGGGGTGCTTTGTGCCAACGAGACTGGTCATTTGGCCGCTCTCCACACCTCCAGAATGGTGGCCTCAATGGTTCTGAATGGCGGCTTCCACCTCTGAGGTTGACCTGGCGTTGACTTTGACGGAGAAAAGCAGCCTGACAGATGTCCGTCCTTCTCTTGTAGGTCACACCGTGAACAAGATGCGCAGACACTCAGATGGAGAGGTGGCCAGCCTTGCCCGTGAAGTTTACACCGAGTGGAGGACGTTCATCGAAAAGCATTCGGACAAGCCCTCCATCGAAGTTCGTAGCGACCCCCAAACTGAGACGTTCAGGAGAAATGCCCAGAAGTTACTGGCGGAGGCTTTGGAACTGGAGGTAAGGTCCTTGCCAGGCGTGTCCTTGGGCATCCGCGTGGCTGCTCCACTGGGCACTGGGCCTGGCACTTGCTTGGTGGCTCTGACTTGGTTTTATAAATCTACAGCCAGAATCCGGAAACAGGCCTTCAAGAAAGGCTTCGTTCCCAACTATAGGATCGTTCAGGTGGCCTGACAACGTAGATTGGGTTTTCAGAGAGTATCCCAATGGGAATCGCATTTGTGACTCTAAATGTTAAATAGGGAGTGCACTGTCATGAGGTGGCAGCAATTTGGGGTACAAAAACAGACGTAACAGCCTAAGTGGAAGTTTGGAAGAAGGGCCTGCGTGCCCTTTTACTCTGTTGTGCCGGGCCATCCAGGGGGGCACAGGTGGTCCAAGGAGGCCTGTTTGTTTGTTATTGTGCTTCAGGAAGCCTGATGCCTCTGACTCATTGCTCCTCTGCCAGAGGAAAGCCTGGCATGTGGAATCAGGACCAGGGCTTGACTCTGCTGTTGACCCTCATTGTGGAGTGGGGCAGGGCCCTCCTTCCCCAGTGGGAAGAGGATGCACATTGAGCGCTGCTCCTTTCCCGCTGTGGTCACGATGACTTTGGTTCACATCAGCGGCGGGCATTTGGTATTTCTTCAGGTGGCAGCAGTGGCAGGATGGGGAGAACTCTGGGCCCCGGCCTCAAGGCACGCCCTCGGTGACCTTTAGCCTATCGGGGACTTGAGGGCTTGGCCATCCACGCTCTTCAAGGCAGGTTCTCTGGTCCTCTGGGGTCCTCATTATAGGCTAAGTGTTCTGCAAAATATCTTTTTTAATAGGGACACATGCAGAAGGAAGATAAAGTAACTTGGAACTTCGGTGTCTGTCTAATTTTCCAGGATATCGATTAGCTGACAAGACTTGTTTGGTATTTTAAACAAAGTGTATTTTTGCAATAAATCAAAATTGATTAGAGAAATGTACAGTAGGGGTGAATAATATATAGTTAATGTGGTGGTAAATATCAGCTCCCTGTGGTATCTTTTTAAGTAAATGATTATAACGAAGCCTTGCTGTAAGGATTAATGAGCAGTTTGCCTGCTATATTAAACTCCATAATAATTATCCTTTTAGTTTATCCATTAATTATCCTTTAAATGGCACATCAAGTGCTCGGCACTCAAGTGTTACAAAGCAAAGTTAAAAAAGTGATACATTCGTTCACACTTTCCAGTTTAATCGGGGGAAAAGATCACATTTGGTAGAACTGAACGGGTTAGTTTCCAAAGCACAAATTAAAAAGAAATTAAAAGGCTGAATCTTAGGCTGATCCTTGGTGAGGAGAAAACAGACTCAATCTGTTTCCCTTGCCTAAAGAGCATTTGATCGGATTTTCATTGTTCCATATATCATGGAATACGGACCCAGCGCTTGAGTGTAACGCTACCAGCTCAGACAGTCTAGTCTCATCTGCAGTGTTTCTACATTGGCGTGAATCTGTGATCCTTCCAGTTCTGCATCCGGCCCCTGACGGTAACCAGTGTGGAATCCATTTAGATCAGAGGCCAGATCTCCGTCCCAGTAATTAATCAGGCAGAAGCACCCCCTGGGGTCAGTTGTCAGCGCAAGGACTGCAAAGCTTTGCTCTCTTGGTCGGTCCAGTATTCTCGCAGATGCTGTCGAATTCTTCGCCTCTCTGCATCGCTCATCTCGGCAGCATCCCGTTGCTGGGATTGCCACAGGTTAATATACATGTGCCCCAAAAAGTACGCCCCTTATTAATAAGGGTGTTCCTTTTCCATGTCAGGGACTGCTTCCTTGTTCTCAGAATTGTGGAAGAGATGAAATAGAAGGCCCATCTTCTGGCCTTGGCGCTCTCTTCCTTTATTTTTGCTTCTTTATTCTCTCGTAGCTAATAGATCTTTCCTCATGTGAAAGTCTCCTGCCGGGTCATTCTCTTATCATTCTCTTACTTCCCCTTCCTCATTATCCACTCGCCTTCCCACCTCTCTCCTGTGATCATTAAAAAAAAAAAAAAAAAGGACGTGGTTCTAAAAGCGAGCCTGTGTCGTCAGCGTTAAGAAACAGCGTGGCTGGTTAGCGAATGGTGCTAATGAGCCCAGGGTCAGAGGGACAGTCCCCCCATGGGCCTGCCAGCTCTGCTTTGTTCCAGAGCCACACGCGGCACCCTTAACTTGGACCAGCCTCCTCATAGGCAGGTTCTACTGGTCGTGAGTGACGGGAAATCCATTTTGGGAGAAGTGCAGAATTAGAGCGTGTCCGAGCTGGACCGCCGGCTGGGCTAACGGGAGGGAAGGTCCCAACGAGGAAGAACAGGTTGGTTAGCTGGAGGCTCGAAGCCTCTACTTTGGTCTCCTTCTCTCCCTGTGAGTGTTTGTGGCTAGGTTCTGGGGGGGCAGAGGCCCCTTTGTCTTTGGGGCCCAGAGGAGCTCCTTAACCAATGGTTGCTAATGACATTGAGTTAGATGAGGACCTGCGCCTCACCTAGCCGAGGCCTGTGAGTGTGGGCTGCTTCTCCAGCCATTGCTCTTTCCCTCCTGCTCTTTTGGGTCTGCTTGTTGTAAGCTGTCCCCAAGCCCAGGACGTGCTGCCTGGGTAGAGTGGAGGGCATTGTTGGGGCCCGCCGGTGCATCTGTGCCCTTGTGGATGGAGCATTCCCCCTTTTCCCCCCGCCCCCTCCCATGATGTGACCTTGGCCATGACTCTTGTCCTTGGCTCCTAAGCGTCCTCCCAAGGGCTTCCTGTGTTTTTCAGGCCAGGCCGGCTTCTCCTTGGAAATCAGGCCCTGGTACCCTTCTGGAAAGGCTAGAGGGCTCCTTTGGACTTGCTGCCTTACAATCCTTGGCTGACATTGGGATTAAAAAAGCTGACCTTTGTTTCAGAGAACTGCAGTGATGAGGTCTTCAGTGTTCACTGTGGTCAGTGGAGGAATTGATCTCTGAGGCAAGCAGGCAGAAGGCTCAGAGAGAGATCAGTGTAGCTCCACCCTCTGGGGAGGGCGTTCAGTCCAAAATCCAAGTTATGTCAACCCCCCGAGACCACCTTCTGTAGGGGTCTCGAGCAGTCTCTCTTACTGTGCCTTGATGGAAGCCCCAGTCATGACCCTGAGCTTAAATTCCCCAGTAAAACCTACTTGTGAGCCTTCCCATGGCTGCTGCCTTCCAGTGGGCCATGGTATTCTGCCTCATGGTGTCCTTCCCCTTCCCCCGTGTCACGTGGTATCTCCCCTTACTCCACCATGCTTCCCAGCCCCACCTCTCCTCCTTACAGCTGATTAACTCTCTCAGGGAGCCAAGTCCCTTTCAGGATTTAACCTGCCAGCTAAGGACATGCCTCACCTCAAGGGAGGCTCCCTTTGCACTGGGTAATCATGAGTTCCACTTTGGAACTTGTCTTTCTTATGTTCTCCCACTTTATTTCATGTTTACCATTCCTGGTGTCTATGGTTCCCCTTCCTTTTGTCTATAAACTCTTCCCTAAATAAATCTGCCTTTTGCCAGAGAATGGCCATTGTGAACCCCAACTTTGGGGGCCTGCCATCATTGGATGCCAAGGCCCACACCATAGATTGCATCACTAGGAGCATGAAGCAGAGAAGTGCAGTGGGAGAAGTGAGACATTTGTGGTCAGGGGGCCTGGGTTCAGTTCCATGATTGTGTCCCTTGGTATCTGTGTGATCTTGGCCATGTCATCTGGTTTCATCTGTAACATGAGCCGGTCAATACTAGATCTAAACCAAAATCTGTGATCCTAGCACCATTAAAAGAAAATCCCAATCCCCCAAGGCAATCTGGCTCATTTTTCTCCTCTTCCTCCTATTTAATTTTGGGCCTGGCTTATCACCCATAAGTGGCCTCTGTCTAAGAGAGCCATAATGCTTCCCAATGGATAATTGCATCTGCGTACCAAGTTCTTGGACAGTAAGCATTCTTTGTCCCCCAGTTTTAGCCTTGAATAGATAGTTCAGCTAAACTCTTTCAGGTGATGGTTGATCTGGGATGTGGGATTGATGAACTTGATTCAGTAGCACAGTGCTCCATCTCATGGATTATAACTGTCATACTTCATTTTCATATTTTAGCCAAGTTTTTCCATATTAGTTATTCCATATTTCATATTCTTATAGTTTTCAAACAAAAAAGAAACTTAGAGGTTAGAGGTCATCCCCATCTAACTACTTTATTTTATATATTAGGTAACTTCCCGCCAAGGAGTTAATGATTAAGCAAAGAATAGAAACCCAAATCTCTTGCTAACTATATCAGTGTATTATATACATGCACATGTGTGCACAGACACATATACACAGACACATGGTTTTATTTTCAGCATCTATATATTTTCATAAGATTCATATTGTATATATAGGATGTATATATTTTCATCTTTGTAACCCAAATTCTCATACTTAATGTATGTTAAAAAAACAGCTTCCAGCAATTCTTCCTCTTTGTGGCATGGAGGTGACCTTGAGTTTTAAAAGCTCTCTCAGATTCTACCTCCTCTATAAGAGCTTGATAGAAGTCTTCAAATTAAATCAATGCAAAGTTGATGATGGCACCAAAAATATATGAGAAATCAGGAAGAAGGAATTAGAAGAGCCAAAGACTTGTGAACCTAAAGAAGCGTTCCTCTTTTATTGAATTGTTTTTTATAGACTTTTATATAGAAAATTATAGAATTTTATAGAATTATAGAATTAGAAAGAAAAGAATCAGAAGGCACTGGATATGGTGACCAAAAATATAACATTACCAAAAAAAGTGAAATCGGTTATATTTATTTATTTACTTTTTAATGCACATTGCTTTATGAATCATGTTGAGAGAGAAAAATCAAAACAAGGGGAAAACCCATGGGAGAGAGAAAAAAACAGAAAAAGGAAGTGAACATAGCATGTGCTGTTTTACATTCAATCTCCTTAATTCTTTTTTAGATGTAGATGGCAGTTTCTTTCCAAAATTTATTAGAATTGTCTTGGAGGTTATATTTTTAAAAGACTCATTTTTGCTCCGGGAGTCGTCTTTTAGTCAGGAATCTCTGTATCTTCAGATCTCTGGCCTATCAGAAGAGGAATTTAGAATTACTAAGAAGAAGAATGAGAAAAACATGACATACAATTCCAAACTATTTAATGAAGCCATTGACAATGAAAATTGGGTAATGGACAGCAGAAATGAAGTTGATCAAATGATTTTACAGAAAAATCTGATAAAAATCAGTTGCCATAATGAAAGGATTTAAAAGCTTCAAAATCTGCAAACCCTTGACTTCATCACCAAGAGAGGAGAGATGGTCACCAAAGACAATGCTGGCTTAGGATATAAACTTATTTATAAAAATTTTTTTGAAAGGGGTGCCAGATAATTATTAGTAGCAATTGCTTCATAAATGAGAGAAAATCTGCAAAGGATAAAAACAACCTAAAGAAATCAAAATCATCTTAAGAGGAAAGGAAGACTACAAACAGAAGAAAGATGGAAAAGATCTGCAAAGATTTTTTTTTTTAAATAACAAACTGGTTTTGCCATCAAAGACAGCTAAAACATTAATTAAGTGTTAATTATATGCTAGGCACTGTATTAAATGCTGAAAATTTATATATGTATACAAAAAGATTATCTTTATGGAGTTTATATTCTAATGGGAGAAGATAACATATAAAGGGAGCTGAAAAATACAGGGTGAGGGAGGTCAAGGGAGGGAGGTAAAAGTCCAAAGAATGAGAAGTGGAGCCATGGTAGAAGTGGTAGAGAACCACTACATTTAGACTCCATCACAGTCCACTCAAAAGAGCAAGAGAAAAGGAGTTGGCTTATTGTAATTTAGTTGTTTAAATTGTGTATGATTATTCATAATCCCACTTATGGTTTTCTTAGTAAAGATCCTGGAGGGATTGGCTATTGCCTTCTTCAGCCCATTTTACAGATGAGGAAACTGAGGCAAGCAGGGTGAAGTGACTTGCCCAGAGTCACACAACTAGTAAATGTCTGAAGCCAGATTTGAATTCAGGAAAATGAGTCTTCCTGATTCCAGGCCCAGCTCTCTAGCTACTGGTCCATCTAACTACACTTGACAAGCGTATCTGGAGGAGATCTGTGCTGAAGATACATTTGTGAGAATTTGGTAGGAGAAAGGGGAAAGGCACCAGAAGTGAGGGAGAAAATTTGGATATTATTAATACTGAAAACATTAGGATCCAAGGCAACATCGGTAACTACTCATCCCCATCCCTCCTCTCCCAGCTTCACAAAGTCTCTATGAGAATCTCTTGTCACTAGACAAGAATTAAGAACACCCGAGACGATCGTGTTGGTAGGGAGTGAGCAGGTTCTACCAGGGAGTACGTCCTTGCCATTGCACAGTTGACTGAAGACAGATATGAAGAGATCCCATTGAACTTTCTGTTTGTTGATTTTGCAAAAGTATGTATTTGAAACCAAATACTGCCATAAAGGCTGTTTTTCAGTGAGTAGTTTTCCACACATGAGAATCATCTGAAATGCCCTGGAAGGACAGAACAGAAACAAGAGATCCTCTGATCATAAACATTCAAACAGCTGATAGTTACATCCCCTAAAGGCATTTGTCTCTGTGGTTGGAGGGGCATCCTGATCGACAGAAATTCTCATCGAATGGGGAGATTCTCCTGATCTTCCTATTCGTGGAGGACATTGTGCTAGCTGTACCAAGCTCCAAAACTTTTCCGATCCTCCTGGAAAAAAGCCATAACTACTCACAACTATTTGGTCTGACTATCCACACTGCAAAGACCAGATGGACGAAAGCTTGCTATTGCCCAGTTTGTGACATGCAATTAGATGGATAACCTATAGAGCTTGCCCGTTAGTAAATATATTTGTGGCAGATTGAACAAATGGATGACGAGTCAGGCCAGAGATTAAACAGGAGAAAGAAAAGTGGGCTTGAATGCCTTCAACAAATGAATTACTAAACACTGACTGTGTGCCAGGTATTTGCTAAACGCTGGGAAATTGCAGAGCCCTATTAAAGATCCCAAATGAGGAAGACAGAAGTGTTGACATGCTGAGTGTAAAGGACAAGGCTTGGAAGAGTAGGATGAGCATTAAGCACTTGGGAGGAGGGAGGGGGGCATAGGGTCGGGGGGCACATTTTTATGCATCTAGATTTTGTTGTTTACAAAGCACATCCTATTTTTTCTCCTTCATTTACGTGGTAAGATTCCCAGATGTTTCCTATACGTTTTTG
>JAJPUD010002985.1:176713-195298 GCA_023553655.1 Myrmecobius fasciatus
CTTTCTGATCCTCGATCCCATGATTCTGAACTTTTGAAAAGGAATCCTGGGAGAAAGGGCTTTCTGGTGACTACTACTGCGTGAGTGACGGGCCCAGTGGTGCCCTTCCCCTGCCATCTTATAATACTAGGACTGCCCTTGGCAATGTCAGAACAGGGGGGTTGAGGACAATCTGGTCTGGTCTCGGTTGCTTTGGGACAGCTGGAGAAGGTCTGGCTCCGGTCTGCATCATCCCCATCATCTGTGGAGAATTGGATCAAGATTTACTGTCCAGACCTAACACGAGTCCTAGGCAGGGAGAGTGTTCCCATAAGCCAGCTCTGCGGCGGCCACAGAGGGACATAGTCCCTGAGGTCAGACCATCCAAGGGTCATGCTGGTTTGTGCAAGGCAGGCTGTATCTGAGCCCTCAGCCTTCTGCCCCAGGCACGCCAGCTTCTGGAAGGGTTGGGGAGGCATGGGGCATTGATTAAGCAGCGCTTGGCGTGTTGGGATCCTGCCCTGCGCTGGGAGCAATAGGCCCAATGTTTCCATAGTAGACCAAGTTTTAGGACCAGAAAGTTCTTATTTGCATAAACTTGCAGAGCAGAATCTTCCAACAACTCAGGTGTTCCTTGTTGTGGGAATACAGCTGATTTCCTCTATAAAAGATGAAATAGTAAATCATGTTTATCTAAAAAAAGACATCACAGCAGTTTGTTTTGGTGTACAAAATAGGCTTCATTCCCTGTTCTGCCTGAATATCTTCCTGACACTCTTTATCTAGGGGGCAAGGAAGGGGGGTGCTCCTATCCTGAGGGCAAAACTTGAGGCAACAGGGAGATCGGATAGGAAGACAGATTGTGGCCTGACAGAATGAAAGGCGGCTCTGCTTCTCTCCTAGCCCCAAACTCCTCAGGATAAAATGGGTTGAGAAGGAGGGGGAAAGTCTGCATGAAGTCCTGTTGAGGTTAGGATCAATTGGCTTAGTCCAACAGATGGATAGATGGACAGACCAATGAAAGTAAAAGGGAGAGGGAGGAAGGGCGTAGGAGAGGGCACAGAGACAGACGAGAGAAAAGGAGGGGGGGTAGAGAGGAAGGGAGGGAGGAGGAAGAAAGAAGAGAAAGGAGAGAGGGAGGGAGGGAAGTAGAGAGACAGGAACAGACAGAGATGGAGGGACAGAGGGGGAGAGAAGATAGGAGCGGGACAAAGAAGGTGAGAAGGGGTAGAGAGGGATCCTCCTCCATTTACCCCTGCCCCCTGAATCTGGCGTTTTCATAGACTGTCCTCAGTACCTGGAATTCATTGGGCCTTTTGACTTCCTCCAGGTCCCATCCCAACCTCCCTCCTCCCTAGTGCCTTCCCTCTATTGAGTTTACCTCCCCCCTTAGATTATATATAATATGATAGAGATATTATTTCTTTTTTTATTAAAGCTTTTTATTTGTATAACATATGTATGGGTAGTTCCCCAGCATTGATCTTTACAAAGCTTTCCATTACAAATTTTACCCCCAGTCCCCTCCCCTCCCCTAGATGGCAGAAAGTCCACTACATGTTAATAATGTTGAAATGTTTGAGAAGTTATGCAAGAAAAATCCTATCTACAAGAAAAAAAAGAAAATCAGAGAAAGGCAACACAATGCAAGCAAACCTCAATAGAGAGCATGAAAATGTTACGTTGTGGTCCACATTTCATATCCCTCTCTCTGGGTGTCTTCTTCAGTGAACAATTGGAACTGGTTTGACAATTCTTTGTTGCAGAGAGCCATGTCCATCAGAATTGATCATCGTATAGTCTTGTTGTTGCCATGTATGATGATCTCCTGGTTCTGCTCACTTCACTCAGCATCAGTTCCTGCAAGTCTCTCCAGGCCTCCCTAAAATCATCCTGCTGGTCGTTTCTTACAGAACAATAATATTCCATAACATTCATATGCCATAATTTATTCAGCCACTCTCCAATCGATGGGCATCCATTCAGTTTCCAGTTTCTAGCCACTACAAAAAGGGCTGCCACAAACATTCTTGCACATGTGGGGCCCTTTCCCTCCTCTAAGATCTCTTTGGGATATAGGCCCAATAGAAACACTGCTGGGTCAAAGGGGATGCACAGTTTGATCACTTTTTGAGCATAGTTCCAGATTGCTCTCCAGAATGGTTAGATCTGTTCGCAGTTGCACCAACAATGTATCAATGTCCCAGTTTTCCCACATCCCCTCCAACATTCATCGTTATCTTTTCCTGTCATTTTAGCCAATCTGACAGGTGTGTAGTGGTATCTCAGAGTTGTCTTAATTTGCATTTCTCTGATCTATAGTGATTTGGAGCAACTTTTCATATGACTAGAGATGGTTTTAATTTCATCAAAAGATATTATTTCTTGAGGCTAAGTACTATCCTTTGCTCTTTTTTGTCTGTCTGGTATCCTAGGGCTTTGCACAGAGGCTGGCACTTAGTAGGTGCCTAATAAATATTTATAGACAGACACACAGCTGGATAGGTGATAGCTAGAGCTTGCAGATAAAAGCTTATTATGAGTCAGGCACTGGGATACAGAAATAAGCAAGAAAGCCAGTCTCTGTCCTCCAGAAGCTTGCCATCTAACAAAGGAAGGCAGCTCACGATCGGGTGCTGGGAAAGAATGAGGCTCCTGCAGGGGAGCGGGGAGTGCAGGGAGATTTTTTTTTTGGGGGGGGAGGGTCTGCATTCCCCAAACCTCCCAGATCAACCCTGATGTCTTTCACTTTGTCCCCACACTCCCCACCCTGGTTCTGTGGCCTAATGGCACTGATATCCTGATTAGAATCGGGGGTACTCTCCTGATTTCATCTTCTCCTTTGTAGTTTCCTGAGCTGCAGAGTAACAGGCCTCAGGACCAGTTACTTAGTTCAGGCAAGTTTCCTGTTATAATGGCAAATATTACCACCCAGCTGGGGTTGTGAATGAGGTCTCTGTCACATAGCACATGGCCTTGTTCCTTAATTGCCAGGGTGGAATTAATTTGCTCTTCCTGTTTCTCTTGTGACAGGAAGTAGATTTCCTTGAATTTAAGTTGATTAATGAAGGCCTCTGAGCCCCCAAGCTCTAGTCTCTACTGCTTTTAATCCTTATGAAACGGAAGGTCCTCATTTGATAATTTTGCTATGTTTTTTTTAGATGGATCACCCACTGGTTGAAAATATTGAGCGTGAAGCTTTTCATCTCTGCTCCCGTCTCATTAATGGCCCGTATCGGCGGACAGTGAGAGCCCTGGTCTTTACATTAAAGCACCGAGCTGAAATCCGCGCTCAGGTCAAGAGCTGCTCGCTCCCGGTCAACACGCTGGTGCAGACTTACAAAAAGTGACCTTCGTAGTCGTCCAGCCCCGGGGAGCGGCCCCGGGCCCACCGAACACTGGCCGCCTTCTCCTTTTCAAAGGCCTCTTTGAATTTGGGTGAGGGGGAGACCCAGCTGCCATCAGCCTTCTCCAAGTGCCATTCCATTCAGAAGGAGGGCACAGAGAACAACAGGGGATGGGCCTGGCATCATTATCCATAGCAAGTGCCACTGGCTCAAAGCATCAATGGCGCGCCGGGGCCCTCGAAGCGCCATGTTTGTGATCACAAAAGTAGGCCAGGAGGCTGATGGGGCTTATTGTGGGCTTGCCAAGGAGGCCTCTCAACTCCTTTCTGCCATTGGGCCAACAGTGCCTCTCCCTCGTCCCACCACCCCACAGGTAACTGAAACTCAGTTATTGCCCGGGCTTGGTGACGTCCCCCAGCGTTTAGATAGTCCCAGTGCTCTCAGAACACACCCATCCGTCTCCCCTTTACTATATCCCAGGGGTAAGCCCCCCTCTTCCCTGATTGTACTTATCTGAACGTCTCAGCTCCCCCTTGAAGACCTTCAGCATTGCTCTCGGAAGCCCCCATGCTGGGGCTGCTAATGAGAGTGGGGCCGTAAGCGGCCAAACCTCTGCCTGGCTATGAGACTTGAGAGATGTAGAGGAGGCGGATAATGACATTTCTCTCTAAACAAGTTGGTTGGGAAAATCCATTTCAGCAAATGATGACCGGACTACAGGACTCCTTGAGTGATTATGTAAATGCAGTTTGCCTTTTTAAGAGTATGACAATAAACCAGGTGGTTTAAAAACACAGTGACTTTTTTTGGAAAGCATATCGGACCCAAAACGTGTACCGCTGTCTCAGCTTCAGATTTGATTTTAATTCTCTGAGTAAGGATCTTCCCGTAGCGCTGAAGCTTTTCAGAAAGAGCATCCGAGGCATTACACACAGAAGGGTCCCTAAGGCTGGGATTGGAGGAACTTTGCTGGGACCTCTTGCAACCTTTTCCAGATTTAGGAAGGTTGAGGTCCCCTTACCTAGAGCAGGTGCTTAAGGACTTTGAGCTGCATCGAGTTTGTTGCTTATTCTGCCCTGCCTTAGAAGAGCACCTCTCTGAGGGTGGGACCGATGCTTCGGATGGGCAGTGCCTGGCTTCCTTGCTGAGCTTCTCTGCCGCCCCCCTCCTTTTGGATGGGAGGGTACCGTCACTATTTAAAGAGAGGACCCAGACTTGTGCTCCCGTTGGGCCGGGAAACTCTGGAGGGAGGCCTTTCCTCTCATCCGCTACTTGGGTCTGAGAGAGCTGCCTAGATTTAGCACCAGAGGGGTCTGCATCAGGGGCAGGACCCAAACCCAGCTCTTCCTCTCTGGCCACTGTGCCATGCTGTTAGCAGTTAGCATTTATATTTTTTAAAAATATATATATTTATTTTTTATTAAAAGTTTTTTATTTACAAAACATATAAGTGATTTTTCTACATTGACCTTTGCAAAACTTTTTTTTTTTTTTGTTCCAGGCTTTTCCCCTCCTGCCCCCACTCCTAGATGATCTAATCTAATACATGCTAAATACGTTAAATTATATGACAAATCCAATATATGTATACATATCTATACAGTTACCTTACTGCACAAGAAACATCAGATCTAGAAAGAGAAGAAAAAAAAAACAATCTAAGAAGGAAAACAAAATGGAGGGAAATATTCACAGAAAGCATTAAAATGCTGTGTTGTGGTTCACACTCAGTTCCCTCAGGCCTCTCTCTGGATGTATATGACTATCTTCATCGCTGAACAATAGGAACTGGTTTGAATCACATCATTGTTGAAGAGAACCATGTCCATCAAAATTGATCATCGTATAGTCTTGTTGTTGCCGGGTACAATGATCTCCTGGCTCTGCTCGTTTCACTCAGCATCAGTTCATACAAGTCTCTTCAGGCCTCTCTGAAATCATCCTGCTGGTCGTTTCTCACAGAGCAATAATATTCCATAACATTCATGTACCATAATTTATTCAGCCACTCTCCAGTTGATGGGCATCCTTTCAGTTTCCAGTTTCTTGCCACTACAAAAAGGGCTGCCACAAACATTCTTGCACATGTGGGGCCCTTTCCTTCCTCTAAGATCTCTTTGGGATATAGGCCCAGTAGAAACACTGCTGGGTCAAAGGGGATGCACAGTTTGATAGTCGTTAGCATTATCATCCCCATTGTACAGATGACGAAACTGAGGCAGTTGGCGGCTAAGCCACCTGTCACAGCCCTTTGGTCTGCATCTTACAAGACTCCTAATCCTGATTTTAGTGTTGAAGAGCCTGAGTGGAGGCACAGTGACCCATCCACCCTTAGGTGTCTGAGCCGGCATGGAGCTCTGGGTCTCCCCAGCCTCGGCACCGCTCCTGCCGCTGCCTGCACCTTCTGCTTTCCGATTGTCTTTTGTGTCTTAACTTGAGCCCTTCCTGCTATAGTCTGTCGGCTTCCTCTTGGCTTCAGAGATGGCTCTGGTCACTGCCCATGGACACACGTGCACACACACACACGCACACACTCAGAAGTGCATTATCAAGTGATCCTTTTGTGAAGAGACAAACTGGGAGGAGAGAGCCCCTGGCTAAGAGTGACTCACAGCCCTGTGTTGATCATGGATGTGGGCCAATAATTGACTTTCCTTCTGGGTTGTCAATACCAAACAGCCACCATATGGTGGAGATGTTTCCGAAAGAGTCCCCATGATAACATCTGTCGTGGGAAGGCAGCTGGGCCAAATGGGTCATGTGGAGTAGCATGGGCTGGGGGGCTGTCTGGCCCTGTCTCACCGGAGACCACCCTTGACCTTTTCTCAGAACTCCAAGAGGCTATTTAATGTAAACCAGAAAACAATGGTGGGATTTGTGCAGGGGCAACTTGGAGCAATCGAGGCAGCTGCCGGTGAAAAATCAGTTGTCGGGAATGGTATTGAGGGAGGGGATCCTTGTTTCTGATAGAATCAAGAGGCCACATGTAGTGGGAAGAGCACTGAGCTTGCACTAACCAGGGGACGTGGGCTTTGTGCTCAGCTCTGCTCCTACTGCCTGGGTGATTTTGGCCAGTTTCCTCCCTTGTAAAATGAGTATGTCTGACTAGAGCCACAAAGGCCCGACATCACTGAGTCAGCCCATGGCCCAGTGGGCCCACGTCCATTACAGCAAGTCACACAAATGGCAGCCGGCCTCTTTTTGAGAGACCTCCAGGTAGGGGAGGTCCCACCACATCCCACGGCAGCTCTGTCCACTTTGGTTATGGGTGGGAAGTGTCTCCTGACTCTGAGTTCCAGTCCCTAGGGTGACTTCCATGATTCAGCCTTTCAGCTACTCAGAGACATCTCTTGGGCTCTTGGAGCTTCTCCTTGTTACTCCTGTGTCCTGATCTTGAAGCCCTCCACCCTCTTGGTCACCCTCATTGGATGCTCTTTTTAGTCCTTTCTAGCCTTATCACTCAGTAAAAATGAGGCCCACTAGAGATCTTAGCTTAAGGCCAGGGTCTCCCTCTGCATCCGGGGCCATCTCCTGTCATCCTGACCCCTACCTTGTCCCCTGGACCCAGAGGGCTCTGGAGGAGATAGCACAGCCCTCCCTCCCTCCAATCCCATTCACTTGCATAGTGTGATATCTGCTCGCTGATTATCAATGTGGTTGTCTTTGAGAACGACAGACAGACAGCAACCTTCCTGAAGTGTGATGCTGCGGGCACAAGCCTCCAGATGCAAAAAAGGGCATCACAAGACGCCCGCGTGACTTTGAGCCGGCCACTTAACCTTCAATTTCTCATTCCGCCGCTATCTTTTCCACGAGGAGAATATGAGAGACTGTATTGGATATACATCATCATTCCCCTGCTCTGGCAGGTTAATAATCCTGCCAGAAAGAGAATTAGGTTAATTTGTTCTGGCCTGTTCCTGATGTAACCACATATTGACAATTTCTTCTTCAAGATGTCACCCAGCCAGCTTTGCCTTTAGGAGAAGCCTTTCCCCTTCTCCCCTAACGCAGGTGCCTTTTTTCTGTTATTCTACGGCTTTTTTTCCTTTTTCCATATTGTCTCCCCCAATGGGCAGTGACACCCAAGATTGGGGATTATTTTTGCTTTTCTTTCTATCCCTGTACCTAGAATGTTGCCCGGCGCATAGTCAGTGCTTCACGAATGCTTGCTGACCTGACTTTAATGGATCTATTCCTCTTTCCCTTGAAATCAAGGGCAAGTTCATGGCTCTATTTTGAGCAATACCTTTCTCCCTTTTTCCCCCTAAATTTTTAATTTCTTTAGTCCTATGGTAACTTTTCCCACGATCCCTGCAGGTTCCCCACCAGTGACTCAGCAGTCACACCTGCTGCTTGTCTGAGGACATGAGGATGTCGTGCGTTTGGGCCAGATGACTCCATTCCTCCTCATGGGCTCCACTGACTCCTTGTCTTGGGTTTCAGTTCCCCGGATGTGACTTTTGTTGGGTCCGTTCCAGTTCAAAGGTCATACTCCTCCACAGAGGAAATAGGCAAGATAAGGATTGAAGGGCTCTGCCTTCTCGTGTTGTCTTGTCGCTGCCCCATGCACCCCTAGCCACAGTCCACCCCTGCTTTCCCACGTAGTTGTTCTTTCTGACCTTAATTGTCCTTTCCAGCCTTAATTCATTCTGAGCATTAGCCATTATGACATTTCCCCAAGACTTCTGTATGTATCCCCTAATGTCAGTCCTGTCTTGGGTCTTCCAGAAGCTAGAGTGGCCCATCCCTGCAGTCAGGAGGCCTGAGTTCAAATCCAGTGTCAGACACTTAGTAGCTGTGACCTCAGTTTCCTCATCTATAAAAATGGGAATAATAATAGCCCTTACCTTCTCAGGTTGTGGTGAGGACCAAGGGAGGTCATTGGGAAAGCACTTTGCAAACCTTCAAGTGATAACATAAATCTGGACTGGTCGGCGAGTTCGCTCGGCGTCCGTAACAATTTCTTCAGAAACTCCTCTTTTGTCCCTGTCACATTTGTTTTCTCACCTTTGTAACTGTAGCTGTGACAGCTCCCGCGGCCCTTCCTTCCTTCTATCACCCTCTCTGGCACCTGGCCTTATGGGGTTGACCGGACTAGGCCAGCCTCTAACCCCGGGGTGATTGGAGCCCGACAGAGCAGACTAGAGACAGGAGCGTCAGGAATCAAATGAAAGCTTAGTTTCAAAGTGAGGAGACGCTTGCGAGCAAGGGCACGGGTGCTGGGGCCCACCGCTAGTCAGGGAACCCACCTTAGCTCAGGCAGGTCTCAACACTTCCTTGGGCGGCTAGGCCCTGGCAATGGCAGCAGCAACGAGCTCAGAGAATGTTTGGTCAAGGGAACAGCAGGAACAGGCCGGAAGAAAGTCACCCGATTTCCTCTCTCCCAGGATGATTAACCTGCCCGATTGGGGAATGATGATGGATATTCGGTGAAGTCTCTTAGACTTTTCTCTGAGTCAAATTTTGTCAAAGTAATACAACAATTATGTGTTTTTGCCAGAGATTGAGATCACCCAGAGTGTGAGCGCGGAGGATTATTGTTAAGTAAAGCTCAGGGCCTGAGCTCTGGAAAACAGAGCATCTCCTAATATCTCAACAGTGGCTGCAACTAAACAATTCTCTCTCTCTCTCTCTCTCTCTCTCTCTCTCTCTCTCTCTCTCTCTCGTTTTTTTACCTTAAAATCTTTTTTGATCAGACAACTCTTGGAATAATTTGCCAGCCCTCGTTAGATGCACTCCATCCTTGTCTGTGCATTTGTGTTTGCTTATTTTAAACCCTTGTCCAGAAATCCAAATCTCATTCCCTGATGACATCTTCCCTTCCCAACTCAGTTTTTTCCCCTGAATCCCTTGTCTTCAGTACCAACAGTAAGGAAAAAAATAGCCTGTACCGCTTGAGCTTCAGTTTCTTGCCCAACACTTCATAACCTTTAGCCATACTTAGTTTTTAGTTTTCAGGTTCCCTTCAGAGTATCAGGTGAATCACTGAAATGCAGTGGGACTCATTCATGTTGGCAGATTACCTCTTGGGTACATGCCCCAGGAAGACAACAGATCACTTCCTTGCTGTTGTTAGGGTGATAAAATGCTCCCTCGGTATCCCTAATGGGGCATCACCAACCACCCCGACTCCTTCCAATCCTACTGATCACATCGAAGACTTTACAGGCTCTGCCTCTGGAGAACAAACACCTGCTTCCTCCTCAAGGACCCAACTCTCTTCTCTTTAGGAAGAGCCTCAGACCTGTTTTTTAGGTCCAAGAATACAGCTGTCCTTTCCCTTCTCTCCCTCCTCTAGGAGACATTTCTCCCGCCCTCCTGACCCAGGTCACTTTGCCTCTGCCATATCAGACCCTTTTCCCCATTGAAATCCCCACGAGTTCAAATCCAGCTTCAGACACTTCTCAACTGGGTGTCTCTGGCAAATCATTTCACTTCTTGATGCCTCCGTTTCCTTATTTGTAAAATGGGGATGATAATGGCATCTATCTCCCGGGACTGTTGTGGAAATCAAATGAGAGAAAGTGGGTTAGATGTTTTACAAATCTTAAAGCGTTCTAGAAATGCTAGTTATTCAGGAATACACGATAGCCTTTAATTATATATTGTTCTTATCTTGCAGTGCCTCTTGTTCCCTATTGCCCCCAAATTGAAAGTATCATATCCACCACCAGTACGTTTCCTACTGTGAAAAGAGCTTTCAATTAGAGTATGTACCTATCTGTCTATGTGTGGATGCATGTATACATGTGGGTGTTTATCCTAGGTACCAGATTATTTGACGTCGCCTGTTTCATTCAAATGTGGCTGGTCAATATTTGTCTATTTATCCCCGGTGCTTAGCACAGTGCCTGGCACACAACCCAATGGCATTAACTGTGTCCCGGGTCTGTAATGAGTGCATAAATGCTGATTGGCTGACTGCCTGAGACAGCGCCACGTGGCAGCTATTTCCCCTGAGAGAATGTAAGCTTCTTGAGGGCAGGAGCTGATTTGTAGCTTTGTTTAGAGCACGTGGCACATAGCAGGCACTTAATAAATGCTTGTTGACTGATATGTTCTACCTGGTTTTTGGGAAGGCCTTTAAAGTCTCACGGGAGAGCATCAGGGCCCAGATGTAGAGAAAAGTGTTTGGAATATGAGCTAGAGTTGGCTGGATTTGGGACTTGGTTGAGTGCTTGGACCTGAAGGGAGGCAATGTCGCAGGGTTCTGCCCTGGAGCCAGTTCTGCTCACTGTTTCTACAGTGACTTGAATGTCACAGATGTCCTCGATGATAGAGAATCAGGAACCCAGATCCTAACCACGATGAAAGTGAATTGTAGAACTCCCAAGCATTCTCATCCTCTTCTGCAGAAAACAGGAAGATAAAGAGCCCCCCTTCCCACTTTCATTTGTTCCTGGGCTTATTTTGGCTTCCTGGAGAAGAGAGCCAAGCTCCGGAGAAGGCCGGGAGGGGGGGCTTCTGTCGAGAGCTCAGAAGCCTCAAGGATGTCGGAGACAAATGGCTCTTTGGCCGAGATCCTTCAGGGGTGATGGTTAGGATGGGAAATGATTGCCAAGATGGGCGTCTGAGATTGGGAAAGCGAGCTGCCTGTTATTTGCGGCTTTTTCCCCCTTGATGCATGGTGGGATGTCTGCCTTGCAGGGCATCCCGGGAAGGGAGAGGGCCTGCCCACGTTTGATGGCAAGAGCAGCTTTCAGCTGCGGTCTGGCTTCAGCCCCCAGATCCTTACCCTTGCTGAAAGCCTCGGCCTCTGCTGGCTGGCTTGTTCAGAAGAAAGCTGCTTTTCACGGGGCCCTTGGAAACTCGAGAAAGCCAGTGGTACCATGGATAGAGCTCTGGACATGGAGTCCAGTTTCAGGTCAAAAGACCCGAGTTCATATCCTGCCTCGGATAACTTAATAACCCTGTGATTTCCTCACTTGTAAAATGGGCAAATGATAACACACGTGGCTGCCGTAAGGGTCAAACGAGACCACATTATGTCCAGTGATTTGCAAACTTTAAAATACTCTATAAATACTTGCGGCTATAATCGTGGACAAAATAAAAGCTCCCATTTGCCAATTTCTCTAGTGTTTTCTTCACAAGAGCCCAAAAGTACCAGCCGCGTGACAGTGGAGAAGGTTCCCATGAAGAGACAAAATTGAATTTGCACCCAAATCCCAGAATTCTCTCCCTCTGGAATGAACTTTAATTTTTTAATAGAAAGGCTCTGATGACAGTGTAGAGTGCCCTGGAGTTTTACAAAGTGCTTTTCTCCCAACCTCCCTAGAAGGGACTTAGTCTTATTACCCTCACAGGGCAGACTGGGATGGGGAAGGAAATTGCTCCTGGTTCCTCCGTGAGTCAGTGAAAGAGCTGGCACTGGCATCCAGATCTCTCAGTTCCCAAGAGGCTCTTTGCCCCCCAGCTTGTCATTTTACAGATCTGGAAATAGAGGCCCAGAGGTGTCTAACACCACCCCGGTCATTCTTTCTTGTGTTCTTTAGACAGTGGGTCTCCTAAGGTCTGGGTAAGAAGCGAGGAGCCCTATTTTCTGGGTAGATTAGCTATTTAAGCCACACACACACACACACACACAAAAAAAAAAAAACAAAAAAAAAAAACAAACCTTTGAATTGCAATAAATAAGGGAGGCGAGTTTTGGTGGTGGTTGTTTAACAAATGATGGTTAGAGTTGAACAGATAAATATTGTTACAGAGACCCAGATCTGAAAAATGCCAAGAGTCACTGATAATGCATTTCCCTGCTCAGCGGTGAAAGATGGGGCAGCTGGATTTTTTCATTTATAGAAAATCAAGTTTTTAAACTTGTTCCTGTCCACTCCATTTGTCTTCCATTGTAGCCGTAGCCCTTAGGAGCCTCGCTTTGAGATTTGTAACTTGTTTTACACAAGAGTTTATCACAATCAGAGCGGGGTGAGGGCTCAGTTTGTTACTGCCGGTTATTGAGATGAGAAACAGTTGATCTGTAAAATGAGGTTCTGGAAATCCCATTTATTTTAGTCACACCGACATGGACAGTCCAGGGGGGCTGACTAGTTGGAAATCTCTCCAGGTTAATTCTACCTTGCCCAGCTCCCACCCGAAAGCAAAGGAGGGAACCTCTTAGGCAGAGTGACTTTGGGGCCCTGGGATAAAGGGGGGAAAGCAGGAATATCACATTTATAAATGACACCCCACTGAGAAAGGAGAGAGAACACAAGGAATGAGTGAACTGGGATCACTGAGTCCTCAGTGGGGGAGGGAGTGAAGTGGGAACTCAAGTGCAGGGGTCAGAAGCCCCATTGCCAAGTCTTGGGGACTTGGTTGGTGGGTGCCCTTCCTGCTCAAAAAGGAAAAGCATTGCATCACGATGTCGGGAGCAGGGACAAGGAGCTGACCACGACTGACCAGACCAATACAAGCTTTAAAGGCTCTAGCATGTCAGCCACAAATGGTCCCTCTGAGCATTTGGAATGGAGACGGCTCTAACTTTGCTCATCTCACGCTTCTTTTTTTTTAAATTTATTTTTAATGCATATTGCTTTATGAATCATGTTGGGAGAGAAAAATCGGAACAAAAGGGAAAAACCATGGGAGAAATTTAAAAAAAAAAAAGAAAAGAGAAGTGAACATAACGTGCTGATTTGCACTCAATCTCCATGGTTCTTTTTCTGGTTGCGTTTGGCGTTTTCTGTCCAAAGTCCATTGGGATTGCCTTGGACTGAGACCCAAGCCTTTCATAGTTGGTCATTGTACAGTCCTGCTCTTACTGTGTACAACATATTCCCGGTTCCACTTGTTTCTCTCGGTTCTCCCACTTCTAAATTTTGCCTCGCTCAGAGATCACGGTGCCTTCTGTGACGCAGGCCCCGTCCTGTGCCAGTGTCTCCCATGTCCCTCCATCGATTCAGAAAGACCTGAGAGTGTTCTTTTAGAGGGAAGGTGAAGGCCTCAGAGGGTTTCTTTTTGGGGGTGAGGGATTGGGGTAAGGGAGGAAAGAGTTTTCTCAGAAGAAATGGGAACGTTGGAGGAAGGATGAATTTGTAAGGAAAGATAACGATTTCCATTTTGGAGCTTGGTGAAGTTGGGACACCAGTGGGACTTCCAAGTAGAAATAATCATCAGATATCTATTCAGAGTTTATTGTGAAATCTGCTATAAGATGTTGGGTCTAAATCTAATTTCTGCCAGATGGTTTTTCAATTTTCCCAATAGTTTTTGAGAAATATGGAATTTATCCTAATAACTGATGTCCTTAGGTTTATTGAATGCTATGCTGCTATGTTACATTGCTTCTGGGTCTTGTTTACCAATCAATTCCATTGATCACTTTTCTAATTTTTAATCATTATCACTTTACAAGTATTTTTCACAGTTTTACTAATCCCCATCTCTTAAAAATGTCAGATAAATTATTGCTTAAATGAAGTTTGATTCAACTTGGAAAAAAAAGGAAATATTCATCAGGCAGTGACTGATGTGGAACTGGCATTCAGGAGCATACTTATTAGCTGTGTGATCCTAAGTCATTTAACACCTAGTTGTCTCAGTTTCCTCATCTGTAAAAGGGGGATAATAATTGCATCTATCTTCTAGGGTGGTTGTAAGGCTCGAATGAGATAATGTAAATAAAATGTATCATCTTTAAAGGGCTATAGATGCCAGCTATTATTATCATTAATATTAATTATTATCACCGCAGTTTGACAATCCACTAGCCCTTAGTCGGGTCGGGAAAGGAGATTACATTTGTGTGTTGATCAGCACCCAGGTATTTTGTTGTCTCTGAATAGAACATAAGCCCTTAATGGCGGGCCATCTTCTCTTATTTATGGAGGAAAATGTACCCAGAGGCTAATAGCAGGAACATCTAGTAGACATAATAAATATTTATATCCCCATGAACCACCTAAAATAGTTCTTCCATGCGCTTCATTCTCTTCCAGTTCCTCTGAGTCGGGTTTATGTTCCTTTCCAGCCTGCTCTTCAGTCCTCAGTGATTGGGATGGTTCTGCTTTGGAACGCCAAGCTGGGGGACGTTCCTTGGATATTTCAGGGACAGATTTGTGAGTGCAGAATAAGATACGGGGCTTGCAGAACGGCAAAGGTTTGTCCAAGGTCATGGACGGAGATTGTTAAGACGCTGAAAACAGAACGTGAGGATTGGAAGGGCCCTGTAGATGTAAACTTAGGGTGTTAGTGATAAGAAGGGGCTCAGGACAGAGAATATTAAGAACATGGAGATCTTTGATGTTTAGAAAGTAGGATGTCAGGACTGGATCAGAATTTGGTAAATATCGACTACCACAGCCAAAATAGCAAATATTTATTAAGTGCCTACTATGTGCCAGCTGCTGTGCTTAGTGCTGGAGATACAAAGAAAGGCAAAAATAGTACCTACTCTCAAGATGCTTACAGTCTAATTAGGAAGACTTTTTTTTTAACTGAGAGGGAAATTGACCCAAATCCAACCTTGGAGGAGTCTATTGGCGTGATAAAGGAGACAGCTCCTGCTACTTTATGCTTCTTCAGGGTCCTTTTTGCTTATCTCTAATTTCCAATTATTAGGGACTATTAATAAAGGGTTACAAAGATGCCCATGGTCCTGCATCTGTAAAATGGGTCCAAAATAACTATACTACCTGCTTTCTAGCGAGACATTAAATCAAAGAGCTTTGCCTTCTTTAAAATGGCTTCCCACTACTGCTTCTGGCATTGGGCACTCCAGCTAAACTTCGAACCATTCTGCTCTCTCTTCCTCCACTTCTGAAGCACAGAGTCCCAGGTCTCATTAGGGGGAAATGGTCTGTATTTGGAATCTTGAATCTGGGCTGGAATATGGAACCTGCTTGTTACTGTGTGATCTTGAGCAAATGACTTAACCAATTAGCCTCAGTTTTCTCATTTTTAAAAATGAAGGAGTTGGTTATATCTTGTTTATTTAGGGAAATGTTTCTCCTATCAGAATGTCAGGTCTCCGAGAAGAGGAACTATCTTCACTTTTTATTTGCATCTTCACTGGTTAGCAATGTCTGTGACACAGTAGGCATTTGCTTGGTTAATTTTTAAATTAAATTTTATCTTTTCAATAAACAAAAATCAATTTTCTCTCCCTTCTATGTCTCCCTATTGAGGAAAATAAAAAAAAATGAAACTCTTGTAAAAAAAAAACAATGGTAAAATGAAACAAATTCTTGCTTAAACTGTGTCTGAAAATGTCTTATTCTTCACTCTGAATCCATCCTTCCCCCGTCAGGAGGTAGGTTTGCTAGATAAATAAACTCAATGACCTCTGAGTTCCTTTCTAACAAAGATTAGGAAGCAGTGGAGAGCCATTGAATGTTTTTGAGCAAAGGATGGTAGAGCTGTGCATTATAGTTATTGTTTAGCTGCTCAATTGGCTACAACGCTTCATAATCTCATGGACCACAGCACACCAGACCTTTCGGTCCTCCACTGTATCCTGAAATATGTCCAAGTTCATGTTTATTGTTCCCATCACACTCCCTCGCCATCTCATTCTCTGCCAGACCCTTTTCTTTTTTCTTTTTCTTTTTCTTTTCTTTTTTTTTTTTTTGCTGAGGCAATTGGGGTTAAGTGACTTGCCCAAGGTCACACAGCTAGGGAATGTTAAGTGTCTGAGACCAGATTTGAACTCAGGTCCTCCTGACTTCAGGGCTGGTGCTCTATCCACTGCGCCACCTAGCTGCCCCAGACCCTTTGCCTTTTGCCTTCAATCTTTCCCAACATCAGGGTCTTTTTTTCCCCAGTGAGTTCTGTCTCCTTATTATATGGCCAAGGTATTTCACCTTCAATATTTGACCTTCTAGTGAATGGTCTGAATTAATTTATGTAGTACTGACTAATTCGATCTCCTTGCCGTCCAAGGGACTCAAGCGTCACAATTCAAAAGTGTCAATTTTACGTCACTCGGCTTCCCTTACAGTCCAATCTCACAGCCATATATTGCTACTGGAAAAACTATAGCTTCCATTATATGGACCTTGGCCAGCAAGGTGACGTCTCTGCGTTCTAGTCTGCTGTCCAGATTTGCCGCAGCTTCCCTTCCAAGGAGTGAGCTTCTTTTAATTTCATGGCTGCTGTCACTGTCAGCAGTGATCTTTGAATCCAAGAACATAAAATCCAATATTGCTTCCATTTCTTCTTCCTCTCTTTGCCAGAAAGTGATGGAACCAGTTGCCAAGATCTTATATATTTTTTTGATGTTAAACTTCAAGCCAGCTTTTACACTTTCCTCTTTCACCCTCATCAAGAGACTTCTTAATTTCTATTTACTTTCTGCCATCAGAGTGGTACATTCTGCTCATCTGAGATTGTTGATCTATTTCCTGGCAACGTTAACTCTGGTTTTTGCTTCATCCCTCCTGGGAATTTTATGTGATGCTCTCTGCCTATAAAGTAAATAAATAAGGTGACAGGACGTAGCCTTGCCATTCTCCTTTTCCAAACTCCAACCAATCGGCTGTTGCATGTTGGGTTCTAACTGTTGCTTCTTGGCTCGCATACGGATTCCTCAGGAGACAAGTAAGACGATCTCATACTCCGGCTCTTTGAGGACTTGCCCCATTCTGTGGTGATCCAAAGCAAAGGCTTTAGTTAGTGGAGCCAACGAAACAGGAATAGCTGGTTTTCTTCAATTCTCTTGCTTTCTCCAGAATCCCATAAATGTTGGCAATTTGGTCTCTAGTTCCTCTTGCCTCCTCGAAAACAAGGCTGCCCTTCTGATAATTCTGGATCGCCATATTGCTGAAACCCAGCTTGCAGAGTCGTAAGTATAATTCTGCCGGGATGAGCAATGAGTGCAGTTGTTCCATAACTTGAACATTCTTTGGCATTTGCCCTTCTTCAGCAGAGGGACGCAAAGGGATTTTTTTTCCCAATCCAGTGACCTCTCTTGGGTTTTCCAAATTTGTTGGCATATTGAGTGCAGCGTTTAAAAAACATTATTTACGGGGCAGCTAGGTGGTGCAATGGATAGAGCACCAGCCCTGAAGTTGGGAGGACCTGAATTCAAATCTGTCCTCAGTCACTTCCTAGCTGTGGACTCTGGGCACAACTTAACTCCAAACGCCTCCCCAAAAGTGCTGATGATAATACATAGATAGTGGGAAGGGAGCTGAAGTTGCCCTCGAAGCACTTGGGTTCCAGGCCTGGTTGTGCCCCTTCCTTTGTGCCCCCTTCTCTGGGCAAATCAACTAATTTCTGGGCCTTGGTTACCCAGACAGAGTGGGAAGCGCCACCTCAGTGTCAGTTGTTGCCCTAATTCTCATCATCATCAGAATTTGTCAGAGGAGAACGCCGTCACTGGCACCTAAGCCTCCCAACGCTCACCCTCCTGACTCTCACCCGTTGCCCCCGTGCCATTGCCAGCTTCTGCCTCATGATGTGTCCTAAGGTCCTTCTACAACAGACTAATCGGTCAGCTCTTGGGAAAATGAATTTAAAATTCTGCTCAGCAGCCAGCTTTGGGAGGTTGGACACGTGCATGAAGTGCTTCTCACAGGGCTTTCCCAAGAACCTTCTATTTGGGTTTTGGCTCTTTAATTTAATTTTTTTCCTAACCTCAGTGCTTTGCCTCTTTGGATCACATTGTTGTCCAATTAATCTTTTCAGAGCAAAGAGCAATTAATTAGATTCTGGGTTTTTATAGTTATGTAGCCAGTGAGGGTACCCCACCTTTCCTGTAGGGTCCCCAGAAAACCCATCCCAGATTCAAGGTACCATGTGGACTGCCTCTTATTAAAGAATAACAGCAACAACAACGATTTATCTTGTGAGCCCCCACCAATATGTTTATTTTTCCTACTTTGCCAGAGAGTACAATTAGTGAAAACAAAGTCACTTAATAAAAGCACAGTCAGAAAAGTAGCAATAGAACATTTCTCTCCTAAACCATAGCACTCCAATGGGATAAAAGCCTCTTGAGGCAGAAACTGTTTCATTTTTGACTTTGTATCCCCAGAAGCTAGCGTAGTACCTGGCTCATGAGAGATAGATGGTTAGATGGATCAATCAAAAGATGGTTGGATAGGGCCAGCTATATGGTGCAATGCCTTGAAGTCAGGAGGTCCTGAGTTCAAATCTGTTCTCAGACACTTAACACTTCCTAGCTGTGTGACCCTGGGCAAGTCACTTAATCCCAATTGCCTCAGCAAGAAAGAAGTGTGTGTGTGTGTGTGTGTGTGTGTGTATGTGTAAGAGAGAGAGAGAGAGAGAGAGAGAGAGAGAGAGAGAGAGAGAGAGA
>JAJPUD010002985.1:195308-209866 GCA_023553655.1 Myrmecobius fasciatus
AGAGAGAGAGAGAGAGAGAGAGAGAGAGAGAGAGAGAGAGAGAGAGAGAGAGAGAATATTTTTAAAATGCTTACATCTGAAGGAATAAACCCAGGGGACTGTAAATACACACAATCATTGTGAAGAGTAGACAGAACCAGGGAATACGTAGAAGACATACATGTAGGAAACTTTTATGACCAACTCATGTGTGGGGAGACCCCATAGGTAACACTCCTGGATAGGACACATGTCTCTGACATTTTAGAACCACCCATTTCTGCTGATATTATTGACTGACCTGGCTATTTCCCACTGACCCCTGGGTGTTCAGGTTCCACCCGGTACATAGCATCTGCTGAATGTGTGGGTGTGATCCCTTTGCTTCTGTTCTTCCTGCTGTTGGCTGGCTCTCTAAATTAAAGTCCCTCCCAACTTCAGCATCCTAATAGAATGTAAACCTTTTAAGGACAGAAACGATTTTCATTTTTCTCTTTGGGTTTTCGGTGTCTAGCACAGAACCAGCACACAGTAGGCACTTAATAAATGCTTGTTGAGTAACTAGGCAGGTGGGTAGAGGCGGTGAATAAAATATGGGACTTCATTTTCTCAGTCATTTACTAGCTGTGTGACTCTGGCCAAGTTTCACCCGACTTTTCTGGGCTTCAGTTTCCTTACTGGTAAAATGGGAATATTCATGGCACTTGCATGACAGAGCTGTTGGGAGGAACAAATGGTGAACTCTATATGATACTACATGATAAGCATTTATTAGGTGCCTACTAGGTGCCAGGAACTGTGCTGGGTGCTGAAGGTACAAATATGAAAAAGAATCCCTGCCCTCTGGGAGCTTATAATCTACTACAAAAAGACTCTAAAAGGGGGTGCGTGCCAGAGGGAAATGAGGAAGGTGACAGAGGTGCAGCTGGTGACAAAACTCACTGGACTTCCCACCCGCTGCCTGTTATTATTCTCTTCTTATTATAAGATCCATTTGAACTCAGGCACACTGCATTCTAATACTCTTTGGCCCTTCCACAACCTCCATTTTGCTTTCCCAGTCTCTGTTCTCAGGTTCATTCTAGCTCAGCCATCCTGTTCTAGCATCCTTTCTAGCTCAGCTGTGCTCTGTTCTAGCTCATCCATCCTGTTCTAACATCCCTCCCAGCTCAGCCATGCTCCGTTCTAGCTCAGCCACCTTCTGTTCCACCTTTCTCTGTCCCATGGTCTCCCCAGGCCTGACATTCTAGGTTCTATCCCTCTGTTCCTCCCCAGGTCCTGGAGGGAGCTCACAAGGATTAACTCCCTAGCTCAGCTACACAAGTTATATATGGAAAATGCTAAATAAGGGAGCTTTAAGAAAGAACCCATGATGGAACACCCAGTGCTGGGCTCATTTTCCCCCAGCCCCTCCTGGGTATCAGAATAGGCTCCGTCTAAGAGCTCCCCACCAGCCACGAGCAGAGGTCAGCCGTTGGCACTTGCTGCAGTGGGCAGCTGCCGTCGGCTCTGCTGAGGGTTCCCTCAGCTTGGGCCCAATCCATCCCCGTGCCGCTCAGCCTGATTTACAGCCCCATGCTGGCTGTTACTGGCTGGCCCCGTGGTAGTGAGGGGCTCGGTTTAATCAGCATCCGTCTTTTATTCTCCTTATTACAAGGACATAAGTTCCTCCCAGGGAAATGATCTGGTTAGAAGAACCGGCCTTCCTGGGAGATCCATCTTCTGGGCATTTCCAGCCATCAAGACCTTCCCCTCCCAGCCCCCTCACCCAATCCTGCTCAGACAAAGGAGGATGGAGATTCAGCCCTCGGTGTCTCTTCCAAACATTGCTAAAAAGGCAATTTCTCAGTCTCCTGGGAATCTGCTCCCAGCCCTACCTGAAGCTTACCCAGGAGTCTCCTTTCTGGAACATGGGGATCATAGCTCCAACCAGGAGCCACCCCTGCTCTCATTTGATCCTCATAACAATTCTGGAGTGGGGGGGTGGATAGGGGCTCTTCTTATTTTTGTTTATCTTATTGTTTTGTTGGTTAGTCGTTTCATATCCGACTCTGTGACCCCATTTGGGGATTTCTTGGCGAAGATACTGGACTAATTTGCTATTTCCTTCTCTAGTTTTACAGATGAGAAAACTGAGACAAACGGGGTGAAGTGACTTTCCCGAGGTCACATAGCTAGTAAATGTCTGAGGTGTTTGAACCCAGACTGAATGCTTTTTTCACTACGTAATGCCTGTGACTCCATCAGAACTCGGATCTGCCTCTAGACCTACATTGTTTGTCGATTGAATCTTAGTTTGTCTGAGCAGAGCTTTCTGTTCGCCTTTTTAGATCCTTATGGGAACCACGGCCCCTTTTCATGGAAAGGTTTCCCCCTTTTAGCTGCCCCCAGTTATCTCCATGCATCAGCCCCATTGGGGAAAGAGGGGAATCCAACAAAATCACTGAGGTCGAGACAAGAGGAAGATAATGAGCTGAAGAGTCAGACTAGGTGTCCGTGGCAAAACAAAGGCCAACAAAAATCCCCCCATCCTCCCATCTAGAAAGGTCGTCCCTTGGATTGGGGCTCCAAACTTCAGAAGGGGTGGCTTGTGGGAAGGATTGGGCACTGGGACAGGGGCCAGTTCTTGAACCTCCTAATGCATGCATTGCTTTATTAATCTGGAGAGACACAGGGCAGGAGGGAGAAAGGGGGATAAAGTCACTTTTAGTAGGGTTGGAGACAGGGTTCTTAATGTTTTTGTGTGTTGTGAACCTCCCTGGCAGTCTGGTGACATCTAAGGACCCCTTCTCAGAATAATTCCTTTTATGCAAATCAAGACAACTCTGAGGTACCACCTCATACCTCTCAGATTGGCTAAAGTGACAGGAAAAGATAATGATAAATGTTGGAGGGGATGTAGAGAAACTGGGACACTGATACATTGTTGGTGGAATTGTGAAATAATCTAGCCATTCTGAAGAGCAATTTGGAACTATGCCCAAAGACTGTCAAACTGTACATCCCCTTTGACCCAGCAGTGTCTCCACTGGGTCTGTGCCCCAAAGAGATCTTAGAGGAGGGAAAGGGCCCCACATGTACAAGAATGTTTGTGGCAGCCCTTTTTGTAGTGGCAAGAAACTGGAAACTGAGTGGATGCCCATCAATTGGAGAGTGGCTGAATAAATTATGGTGTATGAATGTCATGGAATATTATTGTTCTGTAATAAACGACCAGCAGGAGGATGTCAGAGAGGCCTGGAGAGACTTGCATGAACTGATGCTGAGTGAAATGAGCAGAACCAGATCATTGTACATGGCAACAACAAGATTATGGGATGAACAACTGTGATGGCTTTTCTCAACAATGAGGTGGATTAAGGCAATTCCAATAGACTTGTGCCTGCATCCAGAGAGGGGACTGTGGGAACTGAATGTGGATCAAAGCACAGTGTTTTCACCTTTTTGTTGTGGTTTGTTTGCGTGATTTTTTTTTCTTTCTCGTGTTTTTTCCCTTTTGATCCTATTTTTCTTGCATAGCATGATGAATGTGGAAATATGTTTAAAAGAATTGCACATATTTAACCTAGATTGGATTGCTTACTGTGGAGGGGAGGGAGGAGAGAGAAGAGGGAAGGAGAAAAATTAGTTTTGCAAAGGTCAGTGCTGAACACTATATTTGTATATATTGGGGAAAATTAAAAAAAAAAACTATTTAAAAAAGAATAATGCCTTTTAAATGCATCAAATAAAATACATAGGATTACAAAGGAAGCCGATTATCTCAAAATACAATTATTACCATATTTACAAAATCCAGACTTAAAGGTTAAGAAACAATACTAAAGGGTGAGGGGAGCCCAGGGCTGTCCATAGGGGTTGTGAACTCCCTGTCACTGGTCATCTTTTTTTTTTTTTTTTTTTTGGCTGAGGCAATTGGGGTTAAGTGACTTGCCCAGGGTCACACAGCTAGAAGTGTTAAGTGTCTGAGACCAGATATGAACTCAGGTCCTCCTGACTTCAGGATTGGTTCTCTATCCATGGCACCACCTTGCTGCCCCACTGGTCATCTTTGAACACAGGGGAAAATGACCAATTTTGACCATTTTTTCAGGGCAGCTAGGTAGTGCTATACCTCACAGAACAGCCAAGTAGACCTGAGTTTAAATTCTGCCTCAGGCATTAGCTATGTGGCCCTGGGTAAGTCACTTAACTTTGTTTGCCTCAGTTTCCTCATCTATAAAATGGGCTGGAGAAGAAAATGGCCAACCCCTTCAGGATCTTTGCCAAGAAGACTCACAAAGAGTCAGTCATGATTGAAATAACTAAACAATAACAAGCACCATAAAACGACCATTTGTTGTGGATTTTGTAGGGGGGGAATTGTTCTTCTGGGTCAGGCCTGACTCAGGCCCCCCCTTCTCTTCCTCCTATTTTTAACTGATTCTTGTCTTCATTCTCATGAAAGCCTGTGAAGAGCTCCGTGAAGTCAATCCAAGGATCATTGTCCAAGGGCATTCAAGGATAAACATGGAAGAAAGATATCAAACAGAAGAAGGGAATGAAAAGCTCAAAAAAAAAAAGCACTGGAACAAACTGGTTCCTCCCCCAGGGACAGTGGAACTGCCATCTGGGGCCTCGAACCTCACAGGCCCAGCTGGGCTTAGAGAGGTAGAAAGAGGACAAAAGCAGGAAAAACAGCTGGATTGTATCAACTGTATACAGTGAAGAGAGAGGAGATCCGGTGATTTAATTGTGAAAACCCCCAGGGACCAATGTACGGGAGAAGGTTTTGGAAGGAAGAGAAGATTCCAAAAGCATGGAAAAAGCCCCCTCGAAACCCAGATTTTATTAACGTCCCAAAAGGAAGCGTGGATCCAGAGCATGGTCCGTTCATTGGAAATGAACACGCTTTCATTCAGCAATGGGCTATGTCTTTATCAGTTAATAAAAAGCTAGCATTTATACAGTTCTTTCAGTTATCACAATACTCTATTAATAGTAGTAAATTATTGTTTTAAAACTAACAGCCCTGGGATATGAGCACTACGATTTGTCCCATTTTACAGATGGGGAAACTGAGGCAGGCAGGGTTCCGTGACTTGTCCCGGGTCACATAGCAAGCAAGTGTCTGAATTCGGGTTTTCCCACTCCCGGGCCCGGCTATCTCCCCACTGAGCCACCTCAGGGGCAATTAACCGAAAGGTGAACTAGTGTAAGACTCCATTGCGCTTGTTATTTGGGTTGGTAGAGCAGAACTGCGCCTCACAGGTTCCCAGGGATGTCTCCTGGACATGGCAACCTCCTTGGCAGGGAGGGCCACAGAACTAGCCCCCTACTGGCCCTCAGATACTGGACTCCAGGTGAGGGCTAGAACAGGAAGCTCCAAAAGTCCTGGGGGACAGAGACTTCCTGCAGCTGCCAATGACTGTGCACTCAGAGAAACGTCCCTTATAGCAAGGAGCCCCAGGAGTCCGACGCTGTCCTTAGGGCTCCACACCCACAGGCCCTCACCTCCGCCGAGGAGAGAAGCTTGTTTCTTCACCGGGACAGACTCGGTCATGACAGTTTCACCGTGGTCAGTTTCAACTTCTCCATGACATCATCTATTGTTTTCTAGGTCCTCCTAATTCACTTTGCATCAGTTTCCTAAAGTCCTCCCCAGGCTTCTCGGAAGTGCTCCCTTTCATTGTTTCTGATGCTCCTTATATTTCTGGGTCACAATTTTTTTTTTAAGGTCAAACATTTTTTTTATTTTATTTGCATAACATATGTGTGGGTAATTCTTCAACAATAACCCTTACATAGCTTTCCGTTACAAATTTTTCCCCCAACTCCCCACCCCTCCCCTAGATGGCAGGATATCCACTACATGTTAATTATGTTAAAATATTGGTAAATCGAATATATGTATACATATTTCCAAACTTGTCATTGTTGTGCAAGAAAAATCTTGTCTACACAAACGATATATCAGATAAAGGAAACACAATGTAAGCAAACATCAATCAAGGAGTATGAGAATGTTATGTTGTGGTCCACATTTCACATTCCTCTCTCTGGGTGTATATGGCTTTCTTCAGTGAACAATTGGAGGTGGTTCGAAACATTTCATTGTTGAAGAGAGCCATGTCCATCAGAACTGATCGTCATATAGTACTGTTGTTGCCGTGTATAATGATCTCCTGGTTCTGCTCATTTCACTGAGCATCAGTTCATGCAAGTCTCTCCAGGTCTCTCTGAAATCATCTTGCTGGTCATTTCTTACAGAACAATAATATTCCATAATATTCATATACCATAATTTATTCAGCCATTCTCCAATTGAAGGGCATCTATTCAATTTCCAGTTTCTAGCCACTACAAAAAGGGCTGCCACAAACATTCTTGCACATGTGGGGCCTTTTCCTTCCTTTATGATTTCTTTGGGATATATGCCCAATAGAAATGCTGCTGGGTCAAAGGGTATGCACAGTTTGATAACTTTTTGAGCGTAGCTCCAAATTGTTCTCCAGAATGGCTGTATCCGTTCACAGCTCCACCAACAATGCATCAGTGTCCCAGCCCTCCCACATCCCCTCCAACATTCATCATTAACTTTTCCTGTCATTTTCGCCAATCTGACTGGTGTGAAGTGATATCTCAGGGTTGTCTTGATTTGCATTTCTCTGATCAATAGTGATTTGGAGCACCTTTTCATATGACTATAAATAATTTTAATTTCATCCTCTGAAAATTGTCTGTTCATATCCTTTGACCATTTATTGATTGGAGAATGGCTTGAATTTTTATAAATATGAGACAATTCTCTATATATTTTAGAGATGAGACCTTTATCAGAACCCTTAAATGTAAAGATGATTTCCCAATTTATTGCTTCCCTCCTAATCTTGTCTGCATTGATTTTGTTTGTGCAAAAACTTTTTAACTTAATATAGTCAAAGTTATCTATCTGGTTTTCAATTAAGAGTTCCAGTTCTTCTTTGGACATAAATTTATTCCATCTCCATAGGTCTGAGAGGTAAAGTATATTACATTCCTCTAATTTACTTATAGTATCACTCTTTATATCCAGATCATGAACCCATTTAGATCTTATCTTGGTATGTGGTGTTAGATGTGGGTCAAGCCCTAATTTCTTCCACACTAGTTTCCAGTTTTCCCAGCAGTTTTTGTCAAATAGTGAATACTTATCCCAAAAGCTGGGGTCCTTGGTTTTATCAAAAACCAAATTGCTATAGTTATTGCCTAGTTTGTCTTGTGATTCTATCCTATTCCACTGATCGACTACTCTATTTTTTAGCCAGTACCAAATGATTTTGATGACTGCTGCTTTATAATATAGTTTTAGATCTGGTACAGCAAGTCCACCATCGTCAGCCTTTTTTTTCATTAATCCCCTTGAAATTCTTGTGGGTCACAATTTTTTAGTTGGGTCTGAAATCCTACAGTGACCCTTCTAAGGGAGCCTGGGACCCTATCCCCCCTAGGGACATTACTAGGCACCTCATCCTATTCCTTTGCCCCCCTCCACACCAATTCTGGGCCCCGGATGCTCATAGGGTCCCTCCAGGGACATCCCTGCTCCCCCTCCCCTTCGCAGTGACCCCCATTAGAGACATGGTTGTGATTCTCCCCCTCCCCCAATCCTGGGCCTTCTCTAGGGCTTTCCCTGGGTCTTAATCACTTGGGACGGTCCGTCCTCCCACACCCCTAGGGACACAAAGTATAAGTGCTTTGGATGTTAAGCAAAGAAAAATGAGGGCTGCCCTGTACTGAGGCAGCTCTGCTGGAAAGGAAATTTATTTTCCGTCAGCGCCCCCTTTAGGGGGCATCCCAGGCCCCGGGAGTGTCCAGCACAATTATGGACCTGCTCCAGGGCAAAGACTGCCAATGAGCACTGCACAGGTCACCAGGAGAAGATTGATGGCTGGCAGGGGCACCCCAATTACCCCCAAAACTGAGAGAGTTAGGAGAGCTCCTCGGAAGGCGCCCTGGAGTCAGACATGAAAAGAAATGAGCAGTTACACTCTAAAGATGAGACCTGGGCCCAGGGGCTCCAGTGGGAGGGGGCTCAGACACAGGAGGGAGGAGGGAGGAGGCTGACCCAGGGGGGCCGAGGCCGCTTCTGGCCACAGATTTGGAGTCTGAAGGCCTCTTCTCTTAGTGCTTCTGGCTCAGCCTACATTTTCTGCCTTCCACATTCTAGCCCCACTGACCAGCGTGCCCCATGGCCAGAATTCCCCATCTCCCTCCCTGAGCTCCCTCTTCTTCCCCCTCCCTCTTATTCCTCCTAAAGCTCCCTTCCCCTCCCCTTCCCCACCCTCCCTCTTCTTCTCCTCCCCTCCCCTATCTCCCTTCCAGGGGTAGCTTGGTGGTACATTAGCTGGGTCTCATTGTATTTTTACTTATTTTGTTCAATATTTCCCAATTATGTTTTAATTGCGGAGAGTCATGGACCGCCTGAAGCCCAGGACTTTGAGGTTTTTGGCAGAAGTGTGAGACGTCAGGCAGGAGAACCTGAGTGTAGACACTCACTCCCTGGAGCTAGACAAGTCACCTAAACTCTCCTAGCCAGGGATCCTTCCTCTGTAAAATGGGGACAATAGCAGCAAAGTTGTTATGAGCATCAAATAAGTTAATCCATGTAAATAAAGGGCTTTGCAAACCTAAAAGTGACATAGAAAGATTAGTTATGAGGTAATATTTGGAAAACACTTAGCATAATACCTTACACATAATAGGTGTTTAATAAATGCTTGGGTTTTTTTTTCAATTACAAGTGCCTGACACATAATAGGTGCTTAATAGATGCCTATTCCTCCCAAATACAGGTACCTGGCACCTAGTAGGTGCTTAATAGATGCTTATTCCTCTCAATTACAGGGACCTGGCACACAGTAGGTGCTTAATGGATGCCTATTTCTCCCTTCTTTTCAATTACAAGTACCTGGCACACAGTAGATGCTTAATAGATGCCGATTTCTCCCTTCCTTCCAATTACAAGTACCTAGCACATAGTAAGTGCTTAATAGCTGCCTAGTCCTCCCAAATATAGGTACCTGGAACACAATGGGTGTTTAATAGATGCCTATCCCTCCCAATTACAAATACTTGGCACCTAGTAGATACTTAATAGATGCCTATTTCTCCCTTTCTTCCAATTACAAATACCAGGCACATAGTAGGTGCTTAATAGATGCATAGTCCTCCCAGTTACATGGATCTGGCACACAGTAGGTACTTTATAGATGCCTGTTTCTCCCTTCTTTCCAATTACAGGGACTTGGCACATAATAGGTGCTTAATAGATGCTTATTCCTCTCAATTACATGTACTTGGCACAAAGTAGATGCTTAATAGATAGCTGTATCTCCTTTTCTTCCAATTACAAATACCTCACACACAGTAGATTCTTAATAGATGCCTGTTTCTCTCTTCTAATTACAAGTACCTGGCACATAGTAGGTACGTAATAGATGCTTCTTCCTCCCTTCCAATGACAAGTACCTGGCACACAGTAGGTGCTCAATAGATGCCTATTCCTCCCAATTATAGGGACCCGGCACACAGTAGGTGCCTTTTCCCTTCCTTCCAATCCACCAGTAGGTGCTGAATAATGGTCGTCACTTCTGGACGTTGCAGTCTTGATCCCTCAGGGTCATTCTCGCTCTGACATCCTCCGTTCTGTGCTCCCTTACAGATCTCAGTCTTCTTTGACTCTATCGGCCTCCCCTCTCTGTTCTAACCTGGGCTTCTGATGCTCTGAGAGGAGGCTTGCATGTATGTGGGCTAGCAGCAGCAAATCCAACTTTCCACTGGCTCTGGAGTCCTTGGGACTCCATCCTTCCTGCCACAAGCCTGGCAACGAGTGGGCGTGGGGGGCACTCAGCTGCCAGGGATAGCCGTCCTCAGCTCCCCAGCAGCTCCTCCTCCCTGAAACTTTCTGCCACAAGGAACTTTCCTTTCTTAAGTGCAATCCAAGGGCAGATGGGCAGCTTCCTGGGCAGCATCGCTGGGCAGAGAAGCTGCATTCAGAGAATAAAATCTTGGGGGGGTGCTGTCCATCCCTGCGCCATCCATGGACAAGGAGGAGAAAGGCCTGGCATCTGTCTGCCTGTGAGTCAGGGAACCACTGAGTCACAACCTCAGAAGGCCCGGGAGTGGGGAATATGTGGAGGGGAGCCCTCGGCAGCCCAAGTGGAACCTCGGTCCCCTTGGTCCGCTTGCCTCCAGGACTGCTCTCAAGTACAATCTGCTTGCCAGAGGTCCAGAGGTCTAGAAGCTGGAAGGGACCTTAGCAGTATTGTACTTTACATTTAGGGAAACTGAGGCTCGCAGAGGGGAGCTGACTTATCCAGGCACCCAGCTCAGAAGGGCAGATTTAGGACTCCAACCCAGGTGTCCTGATTCCAAAGCCGGTCCTTTGCTGTCTCTTACCATCTTCTTCCCACTTGTGCCAAAGAAGGCTGGTCCATTAACAGGCCTCTGAGCATCTACTTGCTGGCTCTCATGGAGGGAGGCAGAGCAGGTGAGGAGGCCCAGAGAGGGGACCGGACCCACCCAGACTCCCATAGCTGGTGAGGGTTTAAAATGGGGTCCTCCCAGCTCACCCGTGGAGCACCTCTCCAATACATCCCCCCCCTCACACCTGGGCCGTTGCAGTAGCTGCCCCTGTCAAGGTTGTCCCCCTCCAGTCCATCGGCCATTCAGCTACCAAAGGGAGGGTCCTAACGTATCAGCCTCCTGTTCTAGGGGCCCTGCCCAGGAGAAGCTCACCCACCCTGACTGGTTCTCTGAGACCCTGCTGCCTCCTCTGCCATTGTCCATCTGTGGAAATGTGTTTCCCTTTCCCTCCTTCCTCATCTTGCTTTGAGATCTCAGACCAAAAGACAACGGCTGTGGCCACTGGAGTATTCCCCTCATCCTCCCTGAGACTTCCCAGACTTGCTTCCCTGACCACCGCTCCCCTATTTATGGGCTGTCTCTCCCCTTAGAATGTAAGCATCTTTAGGGCAGGGCTTCCTTTCTGCCCAGTCCTGGGCACACAGTAAGTGCTTAATAAATGCTTCCTATTCATCCATCTTCTATTCAAAGCTTCCTCTGAGCTCTGACGGTTTGTAATCCTTTGATTCCATCACTATAGGTATGACACCTGTAGATTTAACAAAATCTTTTTACAAAATTAAATGTTTTTCATGGAACCAAAAAGTTGTTGTCCGCCCCTGATATCTTTTTTTCCTGATTAGAAAAAAGAAAAGGAAATCCAAATCCTTTCCACGAATATTCATAATCCAGTAAAACACATGCCCTGACTGACCAAAAATACACGTCACTGTGCCCCCCGAGTCGGGCCCCTCTGGGGGAGCTGGGCGGCCTCCGGGGTGAAGGCCGACACTGTGCCCAAGTCTCAGAGGGGTTCTGTGGCCAGGCTCTTGTGGCCTAACCCTTTCCAGATGTGATTTCTGTTCTCCCTCCATCACTTCTCCTGTTCTATTCCCTGTGGCAGAGAGGAGATCTTCCTTGCTCCAGCCCAGCAAGTTCGCTCCCAGCTCCTAGAGTCGAGTGCCAACGTCAGGGTGCCCCGGGGATTTGGCTGGCACTTCCTGCGGTGGGGGCTGGGCTGCAGGCCTCTCTCTCACCTCACCCAGGGGCTCAGGTGCTCGGCCCGGAGGTGTGTTTGTTTTTAAGTCAAAGAAACTCAACAGGGAAGAAACTCCCTCTGCTTGTGGCGGTCCAGAACCAGGGTAAACAAAGTCAGGGGGAAATCCCCTGACAAAACAAAACCGACTTTATGAGTCGGAGCCTCCCCTTCTCCCACCGGAGGCCCCACTTCCTAGCCCCCAGCCCCCCAAGAGTCATTTCCCTTTGGAAATTCAGGCCGTGCTGGGGACAAGCTTCTAAGTAATAATGGGGACAGGGATTCAGGTGACCTGGGTTCAAGCGGCAGCTCCAGCACTCAATACCCAGGTGACCTTGCTGGGGCAAATCCCTTCGGCTCTATGGACCTCAGTTTCTTTGTCTAGAAGATGAAAAAGTTGGCTCCCCCGAGGTCTCTTCCAGCCAACTAACATCCCAAAGGCGTCTCAAATTCAGTATATTCCGAACCAACTCATTATCTTCCTTCTAAACTCAGCCCTCTTCCAAACTTTCCTGTTAATCAACCCGTCAATCAGTCCGCATTTACCAGTTACTTATTGTGTGCCAGGCCCAGTGCTGGGCACTGGAGATACAAAGCAAAGAGCCAAGCCATGTCTGCCCTCAGGGGGCATTCAGTCTACCAGAGGAAACAAGCCCAACACATAGAAGTAAACACAAAATAGACATGAGGATATTTCTGGGGGAGGGGGAGGATGGGGAAGGCCTCAGGGGGGGAGACGGAGCTTGGGCTGAGCACTGAAGGATGCTGGGATTTCTAAGAGGGCAGAGGTAGAATGGGGGGCATTCCCAGGATGAGGGTCAGCCTGGGCAAAGGGACGGAGATGGCCCTTCCTGAGGAACATTAGGAAGACTCGTCCCTATTCTCACCAAGCTCCTATTTGGGGCGGGAGAAAATGGCAAGCAAGAAGGCCTCTGTAATCTGGTGTAATTCTGCTCGTTTAATTGAGAAACTGGACCTGCTTAGTCCAGCCAATTAACAAATAATTAGGTCCGCCTGCTATATACATGGCTGTTTCTCTCCTAGTCCAAGGAAACTTAGCCGGAAAGATTTAGGGAACTTGTTGGGGAAAAAATACAATTTTATTTTCAACAGCCTCTAAATTAAATCTGGCATTTCCTTTATTTATGAATATAGGCAACGAACATGCTTCTAAGAAGGGGCCTTTGGGCTTTGAGCAGCCTAAATAGACTAAGCCATTGGCTCATTCTTCTAGGAATTCTCATTCTGTTCTCTAGATCGTCTCTGGTTTCCCAGATTTACCATTCGCATCTCTTCTCTTCCATAACTCCATCTCCTCTGGATTTCTACTGGTCCAGAGACCCAGTGAGTCTCAAGTTGGAAGAGTTCAGAATATAGATAGAATGGTAGATCTAGAAAGGACCGTGGAACACAAAACATTAGAGCTGGGACTGACCTTTAAACTGGGCTTGTCAGAACTGGAAGATCTTAAATCAGAGAACGTCAGAATATAGAATATCAAAACTAGAAAAAATTGAGGGAATATTTTAATCTAATCTCATTTAAAAAGGGGGGAAATTGAAGATCGGATAATTCACTTCTCATAGGTTACAGAGATAGTATGGGTACCGAAAGCCAAGTCTTCCAACCTTAATATTTTCCAACCTTGAACTTCTTTCACAAAATATTCCTGAGACCAGTAGTACCTTAGGACCAATGAACTGGCAGTTTTAGGGAGCTCTAGGAAACAAACTGAATTTGATATCACAGTAGATCTGTCTTCTGATTCTTGTTGAGAAGAATAAACCATATTTGTGATGAAGTCTTTTGAAAACACTGGTTATCATCTCTTTGGTGTTTGCCGCTATCAGAATTTAAGAGTTAAAACTTGTGTCGGAACTCATCATTTTTAGTTTAATTTTTATGAACTAAAATTCAATTTTTTTTCTCACCTTTGCACCCAATTAAAAACCAAATCTTTGTACCAAATATGTATAGTCAATCAAAACAAATCCTCATCTTGACCATGTCCAAAAATATGCTTCCTTTTTTACTCCAAATCCATCCCCTAGATTTGGATGGATCTATAATTATATAGGAATTACATAATTATTATAATTATTATAGGAATAATAGATTTCTATTATCCTGGAACAGATCATCATTGCATTCATCAGAATTCTTGAGTTTTTCAATCTTTATAATTATTAATTATAATTAATTAATTAAGTATATATCATCATAATTAATTACAATATATAATATATAATAAATACAATATAATCAATAACAATATATAATAATATAATATAATTAATTAATATAATTATATCTTTATAATTGTGGAAATTGTTCTCCAAGTTCCGCTCACTCCACTTTGTATCAGTTTACGGAAGTGTTTCCAGGATGTCCACTTCATCATTTTACTGCCCAGGAGCATGCTGGTAAATGGTGACCAATTGCCTTTCCAAAGAAATACGATATACTTTCAAATTTAATCAGCATTATTAAAATTTTCTGAATCACTTGCTTAAGTCTAGACCATCAACAAAACAATAAGCCAAGTCCTATTTGTGTGCATGCTGATTTCTGAGGTAGAAGTTCTAGGGCGGAAAATGTTAACAACTGATTCTTGCAAAATGGCATGAACAGGGGCAGCTGGGTGGCACGGTGGAGAGAGCCCCAGCCCTGAAGTCAGGAGGAATTGAGTTCAAATGTGGCCTCAGACACTAAACACTCCCTACTTGTGTGACCCTGGGCAAGTCACTTAAACCCAATGGCCCTAGCAAAAAAACAACAAAAAGAAATGGCATGAATCAACTCCAGTGCATTTACATACACCATAATTTGTTCAACTATTCTCCAATTGACGGGCATCCACCTAGCTTCTAGTTGTTAGCCGCCACAAAAAAAAAAAAAAAAAAAAAAGAGTCGTTATAAATATTTTTGTCCCAGTGAATACTTTCCTTCTATCTTTGAT
>JAJPUD010002985.1:215840-278584 GCA_023553655.1 Myrmecobius fasciatus
AGATGGCCAGGAAGACGATGTCGCTGGTGTCCTGGGTCAGGCTGGTCCCCAGTTGCCCCTGGGATTTGGCCTCGGACTGAGCTGGGGCTTCCAGCAGGTGCTCGGCGCCGCCGTAGGGGCCGAGCCAGCCAGAGCCAGACAGCAGGTGCACCGAGGCCTCCTTCTTTCGGGGTTCACAGCGCAGCTCGTATTTATGGATGTCTTCCTGTCCAACCATTCCCGAGAAGTCGATGTACAGGACGCTGACGATCACCGCTGTGTTGTTCCTTTTCTGCAAAGACCCCAGGGAGGGCTGGGTTCCTTCCCAGAGCCGGGCCTAAGGGCCTAAGCTCCCCTCAACGAGTGGGCCCTACCGTTTAGTCTGTCCGAGGGGGAGGGGGATGCTCCATCCCCCCCCCCCAGCCCAGATGCCCGCTCCTCCTGTAGCCCGCCCCAAGCCCAGGGACTGAGCTAACCCCATCTCCCAGGGTCATGGTCTAGCAATGGCCTGTGACCGCTCACACTGAACAGTACTTCTGGTGACTGAGACGATTGCAGTTGGCTGGCGGGGAGCGGTCAGGACAGGGCAATCAGCCCACCAACACACTAGAATAAGAGTCACGAATTTTAAAATCTTAGAAATCATTGAGACTTAGATGTATAGAATCGATAATCATGGGATCAGAGAATCTAGACAAAGACTTGTAGTCATAGAATATCTGACATTAAAGCTAGAACATCAGAACTGGAAGGACTCTTGGACATGGAACATTAGAGTTGGAAGCATCTTGGAATACAGACTTAGAATCATGGGAGATAAAATCAAAGCATTTTCCATCATAGCTTTCTGGAACATAAAATTATAGAATCTTGCTTCTCAAGAGGACCTTAAAGGTCAACGAACCCAATGCCTGTTCCTTCTCCTTCCCAGAGTTCCGTGAAACTCTGGGATCCCCCTTCTCACTAGACCTCTTACCTGGGATTCGGTGCCACAAGTATCAAAGCGGGCCTGGATTCTGAAGTGGTCCCCAACCACCTGTGCTGGGCAGCTCCGGCTTCCCAGGTAGATCTGGCTGCGATCCAGCTGGGCCAGCGACCGAACGGAGATCTGGATCTGGAAGTCGGTGCGGGTGCAGCTGACGTTCATGGGAACCACTGAGAAGAGAGGAGGGGCTGGGCTCGGCCCAGAGCCCATGAGAATGCATCTGAGCCAAAGGAGGCATGCGCCGAGGCCGGGGGCCCAGGCTTCTAGGACTCCCTCTGAGAGACTCACGTGGTCCTGGGGGCACCTATTCCCCTCTCCGTGCCTCATGGAGATCATTTGTACGACGAAGGGGCTGAATCAGATAGTCACCCCAAGTCCTAGCTTGGCATTCTGGGGTCTCCAGATTGCTCCTGCCCCAACGTGCCATCCTCTGCCCTGCAGCCCCCCCTCCTCCCATGCTCTTCCTCCCTGTGACCTCCAATCTCTCACTCCTCACTTCTTTCTCTGCCTTGATGACTCTCCTGCCCTCCTCATTTGGACTCCTCAGGGGACTAGTTGGCCAAGTCCCTGCCCCCCTTCCTCCATCCTGCCTGCCAAGCCATCTCACCGTCCATTGCCTTCATTCATTCTCACCAGCTTTTGAAGGAAGCAGGAGGAAAACTCTTGGGCATCCAAGAGTTTCACAGCCCTGGAGTCCGATTCTCCCAGCAATCTGTGAGAGTCAGGGAAACCCTCCCTGGAACCCAGCCGGGAGAGATGATGAGGGGAATGGGCATGGAGATGGGGGAGGGAGGAGGAGGAGTGAAAGGAAAGTTTTCTGGCCTCTCAATTGGCAGTAGGTGACAATGGCATCCTCATCAATATCATCCTCATCTTCATCTTCATCATCATCACCATCCTCCTTCTCATCACTATCATCGACATTGTCATCATCACCATCATCATCACCACTACCACTACTACCATCATCATCTTCATCACCATCACCATCATCATCACCATCATCAATATCATCACCATTATCACCTTCATCTTCATCCTCATCCTCATCCTCATCCTCATTTGACCATTTCAGATTTGGAAGCATTGCCAGAATTAGAACCTCTCCTTAACTCCATGTGATCTTAGACCTCAGGTCTCTCATTAGAAGATGAATGCAGCACCAGCCCTGAAGTCAGGAGGACCTGAGTTCAAATCTGATCTCAGACACTTAACACGCCCTAACTGTGTGACCCTGGGCAAGTCACTTAACCCCAATTGCCTCAGGGGGAAAAAAGATGAATGTTAGGCGACCTCTGAGGCCCTTTACTGCTCCAAATCCATGCAGTAGTAAACATTTATTAAGCACCTACTATGTGCCACTCCAGTACCTTTGCCAAGAAAACTCCAAAAAGGGGCCATGAAAAGTTGGACACGACTGAAAATGACTGAATGACCACAATAATAACAAATGTACCAGACCCCATGCTAGGTGCTATGGGGTGCAAAGAAAGAACTGGAACAGTCCCTGCCCTCCAAGGCTTTCTATTCTGCAAAACCGAATCGGTTCCCTGAGAGTTCAGAGTGAGGCCGAAAGATGGCACTTCATTTACTCAACCCTCCAAGTCCCATATTATATAAACTTGGAAATCTATTTCTATATTTCTATATTACATAGTTATATATTACCTATATTATATACACATATATTGCATGTATATGCATACTTATATATTACATATAGTTATATATTACCTATATTACATACACATATATTGCATGTATACACATATACATAATATATTAAGTAAATATATTCCTATATTATATATTATATAATCATAATCATAGCATTTATATAATGCTTTAAAGTTTGCAAAGTATTTTAGCATTACCTAATTTAATCTTCATAATCCTGGAAGGTAGGTGGGGAGCAGGAAAAGAGAGCAAACATTTATGAAGCACCTACTGTGTGTCAAGTGGTTTGCAAAGCATTTTAGCATTACCTAATTTAATCTTCATAATCCTGGAAGGTAGATGGGGAGCAGGAAAAAAGAACAAACATTTATGAAGCACCTACTGTGTGTCAAGCGGTTTATAAGTATTATTTCATTTATTGTCCCCGTTTTACAGGTGAGGCTCCTGAAGTTGAGAAGGACCGAGGGACCTAGAATCACACAGCTAGTAAATGTTTTTGAGATTTCAGAGGCCATCTAGTTTAACCCCCTGCATCTTTCCTCCAGGGCTACATTTCTTCTCTACCTCTCTGTGGGGATCTTCAGAGGAGGAGAGCTCTCTCTGCCTCTGCATTCATTTGCTCCCCCTCACAATCATAGAGGATGGAGGAGGAAACGGGGTGGGCAGGATCTTGAATCCTCTCTTCAGGCATTTTCAACACAGGAGGGCTTCTCACACCATAACAGAGGGAAGAGAGACACTATGTTCCCAAGGGAAATGCTCCTGGGGTTCTTCATCAGCCTGGCAAAGGTATCTTCTGGCACTGGCACTCTGTGGCCCTCTATTTGATGTTTTAAGATGTCCTGTGATTGACATTCTGGGTTGAGTTTTGACATTCTATATCCTGATTTTTCTGTTCCCAGTCTCTTCTACATTCAAATTCATCCTCTACATGGAGCAAACTAGCATCCTAAAGGGCATATCTGACCAATCTCTTTTCCTCAAGAAACTTCTGTGGCTCCCTATTCCTGTAGGAAAAAAAATCCATGCTGCTCAGCTTTCTGCCATAGGTTCCCATCTATCTTTCCTCTGATTTCATGTTACTCACCTTCTTTCACTCTGTTCTACTTGCCTGTTAACAGCTTCCCACACTCGGTGCTGCTCCATTTCTTCTCCTCTCTCTGAGCCTTGATATCAGTGGTGGCCCATGCTCAGAATGCTCTTATTTCTCACCTCGACATCACAGAATCCTTGGCTTTCTTCCAAGCTTCCTTCACAGCTTGGGTACCACCTCCCACTCGAGGCTTTCCTCATTCTCCTACTTGTTACTCTTTATCTCTCTCTCTCCTTCCCCCCCACTTCTCTCTGTCTTTCTCTGTCTCTGTCTCTCTCAGTCTCTGTCTCTCTTTTTCTTTCTCTATTTCCCTCTCTTGTCTCTCTGACTCTCTCTTTGTCTCTGTCTCTGTCTCTCTGTTTTTCTCTATTTCTTTCTGTCTGTCTCTGTCTCTTTCTATTTCTCTATTTCTCTCTCTTTCTGTATTTCTCTCTGTCTCTCTGTCTCTTTGCCTGTCTGTCCTCTTTCTCCTTCTCCTTCTCCATCCCCACCACCCCACTCCTGCCCCATGTCTCTTAATTACTTTGGCTGTTTATCAGTACCGGGCACTGTCCATGGTGCTGGAGACACAGAGACAATTGAAATAGTCCTTTCCCTTGTGAAGCTTACATTCTGCCATCAAGGAAAGTGGAGGGAACAGTGCTTACTTATGTTGATGGAAATGATAAATGCTTGCTGAAGTTTATGATTTTACCTTCTAGGATGCTTTGTTGAAAGGCAAAGGTACAGTGGGGAAAGCACCAGCTTTGGAGTCAGAGGGTCAGGGTTTGATCTCACCTCTGATGCCCAATCCCTGGGGACCCTTCCCATCCCTGGCCCTCAGTTTCCTCATCTGTAATGTGAGAGGTTTGAACTCGAAGGCCTCTGAGATCCCTCTTATCTCTATATCTGGGATTCTCTTGATCTCTCTGTTCTAATATTCTTTGTTCTAGCTCTGACATCCTAAGGTCCCCTTAGGTCTAATTATCTACAATTGGGGATTTAACTCTGTATTGAAATACTGAGCTCCCTTCAGTTCTAACATCATCTGAGTGGTTGTTTCAGGCTCCCAATGTGAAGTCACTGCAGCCGGCTCCCCTAGGGCCATTTTCTAGCAAGGAGGGAAGACAGGAGTGTAAATCAGGGCTGCTGCCCAGCTCCAAGCTGCCATGACGATGGGGAGGACACAGTCAGGGCTGTAAATCCCACAGGCTTCCAGGCAACAAAGGCTGACATATTTCTAAGGCTTTGCCTGCCATAAAAAGCCTGTTGCTGACAGCAGCTGGTCTAGTCCTTTCCTTTCTTCCCTTCCCACCTGGCCTTACAAAGCCAAAGCCCATGTCCTCCCCCAACAATCTGCATGTACCCTTTTGTTAAGACCCAAAAGGGAAGAGAGTACAGAAAGAAAGATTATATCTGCAAGGCTTTGTGAGGGGAAACTCCAAAGCCTGTACAGTTTGAGCAATCATAAAGCTCTCCCAATACCCAATTGCTCCCCATTTCTCCTAAAATTATGTAAAAGGGATACTCCTTGAGGGCAGGATCTCTGTTTTGTCCTCGTATTTCCTAGCACCTGGCACAGTGTGTGGAATATTGTAAGTGAGCTTCACAATCCCATCCACCACAGAAACTCTTCCAAACTCTTATGTCCTTCCTCAAACCTCTCATGGCTTCTCCTTCCTCTGCCTTCTCAGATGAGAACCTCACTTCATATTTTACTGAAAAAATTGAGACCATGTAACATGAACTCCTTCTCCCTCCTCTTCATGTCCCATCATCCAGCTGCCCTCTGTCCCTTTATGCAGGTCAAGACTTCCTTGGTGATTTTATCAGATCCCATGAATTCAGTTATCATCATCATACAGATGATTCTCAGTTCAATTTATCCAACCGTAACTGCTCTTTCGACCTACAGACTCAGCTCTCCAACTGCCTTTTAGATTCCTCAAGTTAATGTTCCCTAGACATCTTAAACCCAACATGTTCAAAACTGACTTCCTTTCCATCCCCTCCTAATCTCTTCCCTCTTCTTAATTTCCCTATGATGCTGCAAGGTCCCAGTATCTTCCCATTCGCTGAGGCTCACAATCTAAGTCCTATCTCATCACCCTTATCTACAATCTGTTGAGAAATTCCTGTCAATTTTACCTTTGTAACACTTCTCACCCATTGCTAGGCTGGTCCTCAGCCCTTTTGTGGCCAGCCAGGATGCAAAGCCTGTTTGGCTTGGTCAGGCTCAGTGAAGCTTTAGAAACTCTGGCATAGCCTGGGAGAACGCAAGGATACCCCCTACCACAATGGGGTCCCAGAATAACATACTGGTGGAAAGTTAACTCTAACAAGATGAAGCTAAATAGGATTCCATGAGTATAGGATGGGAAGGCGAGGCTAACAAAAGTGTTTAAGAAGATCTGGGGGGATTAGTGGACTACAAGCTAAGCCAGTAACGTGACCGGGCAATCAAAAATACCTCCAATCTTTTAGTAAGAGGAGCATCATCTTCAGAGTAAGGGCAATAACTGTCGTACACTCTGTCCTGCCCAAAGCACATTTGGAGTAGTATGATGTTTCACTTTGGACGTCCCATTTTAGGAGGGATATTGAGATTATTATTCCTTCTCTTAAGCATGTCTGCTTGAAAGAAGATGAGGATCTCAGTGATCGCACAGAACAGTGTGACAAGTGGATTGAGCGTGGTTTCAGGAAACCTGGGTTCAAGAGAAACAGGTTTCCCATGACTTTCCCACCTCTTTCAAGATTTTATTGGACAGTTGCATACATGAATTGGAAGGCAGGAATTGAAAAGAGGGGACAAAAATGGGTTGAGGCAAGAATGCCCTATCCCAATGAAATAGAGGTCCAGAGTAAAAAATACTCCCAACACCAAAAGACATGAAAAAACAGCATTTCCGAGTCCAGTGGTGGCCACGGAGTATATTCTAGAATACGGAAAATACCTTGGTTTATTTGGCCTTAGATTGTATTAAATTTAAAATTGTGCTCACATAGCGGGGCGGGGGGGATTGGTCTGTTTGACTTCTGGTAGGAGGTAAAATTGCCAATTTTAGTTCCATGATGATTCTCCAGGTCATCTCCTTCTCTCCTTTTACACCACTGCCCTCTTAGGTCACCCCCGCCTCTTACATAGACTGTTCTAAACAGCCTCCTCATTGGTCTCCTAGCCTCAAATCCCTCCCCCTTTTAATCCATCCTATGCTCAGGTGACCAAGTGATTTTACAAGGTCCAGCCATGATTACCCTTTAACTTGTTCCAGTGGCTCTTTAACACTTCCAGGATTGAATATAAACTCCTCCTTTTTGGCTTTTGAAACCTTTCCCAAACCGGTTCCAATGGTCATCTCTGGTCTTATTAGACACTGATTCTTTCAAGCATTCTGCTGTCCAGTCAAACAAGCCCCTTCATGATACAGATACTCCATTTCCCATCTCTGGGTCTTTTCATGTCTAGAGATATCTCCCTCCTCACTTTAGTCACTTAGAATCAATCCTCTTTTTTTTTTTCTTTTTGCTGAGGCAATTGGGGTTAAGTGACTTGCCCAAGGTCACACAGCTAGGGAATGTTAAGTGTCTGAGACCAGATTTGAACTCAGGTCCTCCTGACTTCAGGGCTGGTGCTCTACCCACTGTGCCATCTAGCTGCCCCCTTATCATCCTCTTTCAAACATCTTCAACACGAACCCTTTTCTGATCCCTTCCCCCCTAAAATCATCTTGTTCTCGTCTACTTGTGTGAGAACCTGTGTTCTCACGTGCTTCTCCTCCGAGAGGACGGAGCAAAGCTGCCGTAAGTTCCCCCTAAATGCTTGTTGATTGGGGGACAACAAGGCCGAGGGTCGGAGAGGAGAGAATCTTAGAGAAAGGCGTCCCCAGAGATGTTTCCCAGGAGGCACTGCCAGGTGGGCTGGGAGAGACTGGGGGAGCCATTGCCCAGAGGAAGGATGCTGAGCCCTAGGTCTGGCCCTCTCCCCTGGCCCTGCCACACTAACCTCCAACATAGGCCACGGAGAAGCCGCGTCTGGCCGTGTTGCGGTCTGTGTGCAGGACGAGGAGAAGCTGGTTGTGGCTGGACGTGATGGGCGCCGGCATCTCTCGCCCACACCACCTCCCCAGGAGGGAAGCGGCTTCACTGGCTCCGTCAAAGGCAGCCAAGTGGTCGAAATCACAGCTGTTGCTTAGCACGTTGGGCTCTTCGAGGTCCAGATCCAGGAAAAACACCTTGATCCGGTAGCCCGGAAGCATCCGGATGGTCCAGTGGCAGCGGATGTTGTTGGGGTAGGAGTTGGGATACTGAGGACTCGAGAAGTTGCCCTTTATGGCCACGTAAACCTCCTGGCATTCCCCTGGTGGTGAGAAAGAGCAACAGGAACATCAGCTTGGGGGGCATGGGAAGGGCCGGGTCTGTTACTGGGGGGGGCTGTCTGTCCCCTAAATCTTCTGCTGACAAAGTTTGCAACAGGCACTGATGTGGAATTAAAAACATCATTATTCCTAGGGGAGGGTGCGATCCCCACCAGCGGAAAGGGGTTCCGAGCTAGAACATAAGAAGCAGGCTTAACGGCAACTGCAGGTCTGTGTTCCCGACACCACCTTGTTGGGTGTTATGGGGAACATGAAAGGGTTCTTTCCCTCCTTCCCTTCTCCTCTCCTCTTTCTCCCTCCTTCTCTTCTTTCCTCCTTCTTTTCCTTTTTTCTGTCTCTATCTCTCCTTCCCTTCTTCCCTCTCTCTGTGTGTGTCTCTCTTTCTGTGTCTCTGTCTCTCTATCTCTCTGTGTATGTCTCTCTCCTCCCTCTTTCTCTCTCTTTCCTCTCTGCCTCAGTATCCCAAAACACTGTGTCTTATTTTAAAGAAAACTGGGTCTTTCAGAAGGTGGGAAAAGTCCTGGAGGCCCCGCTGTTGTGCCCCTAATTCTGACCAGCAGGAAGCTGCTAGAGCAGATGTGACGGGGACTTTGGGGACAAGGGAACCCTCTGTCACATAATTTCTGCTTGATGAGAGGAGGAAGGCGGTGTACGCCATTTTCCCAGGGTTTGGAGACAGAACGCCATAATATTTTGCAAGAGAAGTTGACCCAAGAGGGAGGGAAAGTTGTGAAATTCCAAAAGCAGAAATGATTCTGATAAAGAAGAAAAGGGGAAATCAGCCCAAGGGACCAGCATGGATGCAGAAGGAGCACGGGGACCAGCTCAGACTTGTTTTAAGCCTGCGTCTCCCCATCACAGGGAGCCTGGGAGTTCAGCGGCCACGTGAAGGCCCGATCTCGCCAACGATCAGCACGGAAGCTTTGACAGACTCTGCTTTCAGTCTGAGCCACGTAAGCCCTCCTTGTGTTGCCTGGTGCCCCCTGAGGCTGAGAATAGAGATAACCCGGGCAGACAGTTTAGTCCTTCTGTAGCTCAGAAATCCCAGCCTCAGCCACCTCTCGCCAATCAGTCAGCTAGTATTTGTAAAGCACCTACTATGCAGCTAGGTGGCACAGTGCACACTGAGTCTGGACCTCAGGAAGACTCATCTTCTCAGGTTCAAATCCAGCTTCAGACACTTACAAGCTGTGTGATCCTGGGCAAGTCACTTCACACTGTTTGCCTTAGTTTCCCCATCTGTAAAAATGAGCTGGAGGGGGAAATGGCCAACCAGCTCAGTATCTCTGCCAAGAAAACCTCCAATGGGGTCAGGAAAAATTGTCACGACTAAAACAATTCAACATGTGTCAAGGCACTGTGCTACAGACTGGGGAAATTTTAAAAAGGTGGAAAGCAAACAGCCCCTGGGCTGGAGAAGCTCACGGTCTGATGGGGGAGTGGTTATGTACCTACAAAGTACATCAAGAGCAGGGCTGCAGGGAAGTGCCGCCACGTGTGAGCCTGAAGGGACATAAGCTTCGTCCTTGGAAGGCCTGACCTAGGCGGGTTCTCCCCGATCTGTCAGGATAGCTGATATAAAAGGGGAGGCAAGAACATCTAACCAAGGACGGCTGCGGATCGTGGGCCATCATGCAGTCGGAGGATGAGACGGAGCTGCCGATGAATCCTGGGCCAGCACAGGTGTCCACCAGGCAGTCCCTCAGCTTTTAATCAAATTAACTAAAGGCTTATCTATTTTGTTGGTTTTTTCATAAAACCAACTCTTACTTTTATTTATTAATTCAATAGTTTTCTTATTTTCAATTTTATTGATCTCCCCTTTAATTTTCAGAATTTCCAATTTGGTATTTAATTGAGGGTTTTTAATTTGGTCTTTTTCTAGCTTTTTTAATTGTAAGCCCAGTTCATTAATCTTCTCTTTCTCTGTTTTACGCAAGTAAGCATCTAGAGATATAAAATTACCCCTTAGAACCGCTTTAGCCGTGTCCCACAAATTTTGGTATGTTGGGCTCATTGTTGTCATTCTCCTGGATGAAATTTTCAATTGTGTCTATAATTTGCTCTTTCACCCATTCGTTCTTCAGGATTAGATTATTTAATTTCCAAATAACTTGTGGTCTCAGCTTTTATTTAGTAACCACTATTGCTAGACTCAAAGAAAAGCTATTTTTTAAGTCTATGCCCTCAAGAAGAGAGAGACAACAGACAAACAACTAAAAATAAATGAAATATAAATACAGGAAAATTAGAAATAGACTCCAAGGAAAGGTACTAGCACCTTGATTAAGAAGACTCCTGGTGGAGATCACTGAACACAGCAACAACAAGACTATACGATGATCAATTCTGAGGGACGTGGCTCTCTTCCACAATGAGATGTTTCAAACCAGTTCCAATTGTTCAGAGATGGAGAGAGCCATCTACACCCAGACAGAGGCCTGTGGGATCTGAGTCTGGACCACAACATAGCATTTTCACTCTTTTTGTTGTTGTTTGCTTGCATTTTATTTTCTTTCTTATTTTTTCCCTTTTTGGTCTGATATTTCTTGTGCAACAAGAGAATTATATAAATATGTATGCACACATTGGATTTAACACATATTTCTATTTAACAGGATTATTTGCCATGTAGGGGAGGGGGAGGGGATGGGGTGGGGGAAAATTGGAGCACAAGGTTTTGCAAGGTTAAATGTCAAAGAATTATCCATGCCTGTTTTGAAAAATAAAAAGCTTTAATAAAAATTAAAAAAAAGAAGACTCCTGGCAGAAAATCAGATCTGAGTTGTCCTGAAGAAGCCAGGAGGTGAAAATTGGAGACAGAGCTTTCCAGGCCTGGCGTGCAGCCAGGGCACATCCCCAGAGTCATGGAGTGCCATGTTTGAGGAGCAGAAAGGAGGCTAACGTCATTGGGCAGCAGAGTACTTCAGGTGAGGGGAGTTTGGTGTAAGACCAGGAAGGTAAGGGCCAAGGGCCAAGAAGAGACAAGGATGAAGGAAGGGAGAGGGCTGTCGGTTGGGGTGGATGGGATGACGAGAATGGATGAGATGAGAAGGCCCGATGTCTTCTGTCCTCCTCCCAAGAGACGGCAGTCCGGGAGACAGAAAGCTGACCTCAAAGCCAGAAGGATCTGGCTCCAAGTTTCACCTCTAGCATGTACTGGCTGAGTGACCTTGTTCTTTAACCTTTTAGTGCATTAGACAATGGTCTAAGACTCTACGCTGCAGAGTATGTGGCAGCCTGCATTGGCAGAGGGAGTTTCTTCTTCTGGGAGTTCTCTGTAGGAAAGAAATCGTGGGTCCCTCCTTGTCTTTTTCTTCCAAGGAAAATGAACTTTGGAAAGGAAAGATAGAACAAAAATGTGCACCTAGAAAAACACCCAAGAGGTACCAATAAGTACCGGGCTGAATGATGTTCTAGGTTCCTGAAAGAAATAGCAAATGTAATGGCCGAGAAATGGTCAGTGTTTGGAAGACTTGGGATACTAGGAGGATGTTGCAGAGATCATTAGAGAAAGGAAATTGTCCTGATTTTCCAAAAAAAAGGCAATAGGGGACAGCTAGATGTCTACCGGTAGTGTGTGTGTGTATGTACACCCACTATATATATACACACACACACTATATAGATATATATACTATATATATATATATATATATATATATACACCACTATATATAAACACCCACTATATATATATATATATACACACACCCACTATGTATATGCCCACTATATATATACACACATCCTCTATTTAGATATATATATATACACCCACTATATATATATACACCACTATATATATAAACATCTACTATATATATAAACACCCACTATATATATATATATATACCCACTATGTATATGCCCACTATATATATATACACACATCCACTATTTAGATATATATATATACCCACTATATATATAAACACCCACTATATATATATATATACACATATATATATATACATATATATATATATACACACCCACTATATATATACCCACTATATATATATACCCACTATATATATATATACAGACATCCACTATTTAGATATATATATATATATATATATATATATACACCCACTATATATATACCCACTATACACACACACACACACACTATATATATATATATATATATACCCACTATATATATATACCCACTATATATATATACCCACTATATATATATGCACATCCACTATTTATATATATATATATATATATATATATATACACTCACTATATATATACCCACTATACACACACACACTATATATATATATATATGTATATATATATATATACCCACTATATAGATATATATACACATACACTATATATATATATATACACACACCCACTATATATATGTATATATATATACATATCTATATATCTATATCTACACCCACTATATAGATACACACACACACACATATTGGAAAGACCACCAGCTCTGGAGTCCAGCAGAATACCCGAGTTCAAATCCAGCCCCAGACATTTACTATCTACGTGATCCTGGGAAAAGCACAACCCTGACTGACTCAAAAAAAGGGGAGTGGGGTAGGAGGAAATAGGAGAGAGGGTGCAAAACTGTGGGCCAGTGAGCCTGATTTCAGCTCTTACAGAGGTCGAGAAGCCATCATTAAGGGGACAGTCTGTGAATGTTCACGTCCCCCCCAAAAAAAGATCCCAAGGAGTCAGCAAGACTTCATTAAAGGCCAATCAGGCCAGAACAATCCCCTGTCTTTTCTCACTGAAGGGGCAGCTAGGTGAATGCCGTGGGCACGGGGCTGTAAAAAGAAGTTGTGAGTGGAGTAATTCAATTGGTCGTCTCTTTTTTGACTCAAAGATCCCTTTGCAAGAAGGATATCATCGGCGGCAGGGAAAGACCTGTCCATTGGAAGAGCAGTTCCATCGCTGCATTATCCATCACAGCAAAAAGCTGGAAATGAAACGTGTCCAAATTTAAGGAATATCCAAATAAATTGGGCTATGTGGATATAATGGAACACTTGCCATAGAGTAAGTGACAAAGATGAACCATTCCGGCGATTCTACGCTGTTTGAAAAGTCATTGACGAGTTGATTCCAATTTAGAACATGTCTCTAGTGAACTGCCCCAGGGGATTATAATCAGAACTATTCTTTTCAACCTTTTTATCTATTTCTTGAATAAAGGTATAGAACGTATGTTTATTAAATTTGCAGATGACCTGAAGCTGGGAGGCAGCTATCATGATGGATGACTGGATCAGGAGCCAAAGAGATCTCAGCAGGTTAGAAGAGTAGAAAAGATGAAGTTTAATAATCACCAGAAAGTTCTGCCTTTGGATTGAAAAAAAAAATTAACTGTATGAGGTGGGGAGGTGTGGCTAAATGGTAATTCCTCTGAAGAAGATCTGGAGGTCTTAGTAGATTACAAATTTGATATAAGCCAGGTGGGTTATGGTAGATAAAAAAAAAAATACCCAAGTAACGGCATATTAGGCAGGGTTAAGACGGGCCCACTGTCCTCTGCCCTGGCCAGATCCCATAGGGAGGATTGTGCTCTGGGTGCCACATTTTAGACAGACTAGAATGCATCCAGAAGACTGAGGGAAACTCGAGAACGTGCTCAGTGAAAGCTGGCTGGAGAAGAAGGGATGGCTTAGGGTGGACAAGATAACTGCTTTCAAGTATCTGAAGGGGAAACTCAAGAGATGGGGCTTCGTCTTGTCCCAGAGAGCGAAGGGAAAATACAAAGAAATTGAGGGAGGAGAAACTCCCTAACAAATGGAGCTGGGCATGAGAGGAGCAGGGGCGCCATGCTGGGGTTAGATGGCCACTTGTCAGTCCCGGAGATTCCCGGACTCAACCATCCCTTCCAAGTAGGAAGTCTGAGGATTGCGAGCTGCCTTTGGGGGAGCTGTAGCTCTTGGGATTGGAGAGTGGTGGCCTTCTCTGTGTGGGACCGCTCCAGAGCCTCACAACGGCCCCGGGAAGCCGGCCGATGGGCCAGGAGTGACCGATGCCCTTCCTCTGCCCCCAGATCCCGACGCCTCCTACCTGAGAAGTAGTAGGCCTTGAAGCCCCGGCCGGCGATGTTGAAGTCAGACTTGAACACCACCTGAATCTCTCGGCCCAGGGACACCAGGTCCGGTGGCTTGGTGCTGCCACAGTAATGGTGGCCCCGGCCGGGCCCGGCCCCCTCAATGATGGCCACATAGTCGTAGTTACAGGATCGGTCGCTCTCCACCTGGAAGTCGGCAAACACCAGCTTGATGGTGGAAGATCCGGAGGCTCTGATGACCCAGTGGCACTCTGCGTTGTTGGGGTAGCTGCTGGGGTACTCTGGGCTGGTGATCACCCCAGAAAGGCCAGTGAGCACCCCGCCGCAGGTATCTGCAAGAGAACCCCGCCAGCCGTCAGCCGGGACGAAGAGGGACCTCTTGTCCTCCGAGCTCACTGGCTCCCTCCTTCCAGAGCTGACCCTCGGATGGGGCTGGGACAGAGTCCGCCATGTGCAAGGCCCCCCATCCCCATCGTGGGGCAGGTGATGGAGGCCCTTGCTGATCCCCATTTCACAGGGAGGGAAACTGAGGACAAAAATAGGAGAGACCTGGCTGATAACACATGGGTAGGAAAGCAGGAATCAAACCCAGGCTCACAGGCTCAGTGATCCAGCCCTGGAAGGACCCCAGAAGTCATGTGGTCAAACCCGTAGTGTCTTATAGGGGAGAAAAGTAAGACCCAGGGCCGGGCAGGTAGTGATTGTCAGAGCTGCAAGTGACTCCTGGTCTAAGGTCCCATCTCTCCCCCCTCCCTTTCTGACCTTGAGAGGTCCCTCAGCCTCCCTCTACTGACTTCCCTTTAATCACCCCTGACTTTTCTGGTCACTCATTAACCTTTTATCACCCCTGACTTTTCCAGTCACTCCTTGTCTTTTCCAATCACCCCTTGTCTTTCTAGTCACCCTCAACCTTTCTGGTCAACCCTAACTCTTCTGGTCACCCTCTGACTTTTCCAGTCACCCCCTAACCTTTTTAGTCACCTCTGACTTTTCAGTTACTCCCCAACCTTTGTAGTCACCCCAACTTTTCCAGTCACCTCCTGATTTTCCCATCACCCTTTGTCTTTTCCAATCACCCTCTGACTTTTCCAGTCACCCCCTAACCTTTCTGGTCACCCTCTGACCTTTCCGGTAGCCTGCTGAGAAGCCCCAGCTGGCCACGTGCTTGTCCGAGTGGAAGATGATGGACATGATGTGCCAGGAGGAGGTGAAGGGAGGCGGGCGGCTCTGGCCACAGAACTGGCCCAGGAGGTTGCCCTCATCACTGGAGGCGCCATTGTAGATTTTCAAATAGTCATAGCCACACGTGTCATGGTACTCCAGGTCAAAGGCGTGAAAGGTGAGCAGGATGGAGCTGCCCTCGGCCACCACGATGAGCCAGCTGCACTCCGTGTCATAGGGGTAGAGCCCCGGGAAGTTGGGGCTGGAGAAGTTGCCTGACGGCCCCGAGAGCACCCCGCCACACTTGATGCCTGGGATAAGGAGAAGAGACCAATGAAAGCATTTCTATCTGGGAGGGGATAGTTCCCAGTTTACAAAATGCTCCAGAGGGATGGAGCACCATGAAGCTCAAGAGCTAGAAGGGACCTTCCAGGTCACCTCTGAGGCCCTTAGGTGTAGTGACTTAACCAAGTGGTTAGTAGCAAAGTTGGGATTTGAATCCAAGACCTTTGACTCCATCTCAGAGAAGAAAAGTGTTTTATTGAATCAAGTCTGGAACTGGCCGACTGACTCACTTGGAATTAAAGAACTAAAACATTGCAGATTCTGGAATTGCAGATCTTGTGATCTTTGATTCACAGATTCTAGAACATAGATTCACAACCATAAAATGCTAGAACCTAAGAAATTCCCATGCTAGCACACTACCTGGATCCCAGTAGGCACTCACTGAATGTGTGCTGATCAATTGTTAATTGACTCACTGACTATATGGGATATAGTTGCAGAAGATTAAGCAGGCAGGACAAGGAAGGATGGGAGAGTATGGAACATGGAACCCTCCATCTCCTCTTTCTTCAGTCCTCTTTCTAGTACAGATGGATATGAGCTTAAGGTGAAAGCCATTGAACTTATCAATCAACAAGCACTTAATAAATGCTTAATGTTTAATTATTTATTAATTAGGTAATATAATTACTAACTAATTATATAATAATAATAATAAATACCTGCTATGTGCCAGGAGCTCTAAGTGCTCTTGGGAAGTTCACTTTGTTTTCCAGTGACAATCATTAGCGACTTAGCTAACATAAACTATTGGTGAGTGTTTTCTTGAACTTTCAAACACCTGTTGGTGTTTGAAGGACAGAAGAAAAGAAAAGGAAAGAGAAGAGAAGAAAAGAAAATGTCCATACCCCCCAAGGAATGATGCCCATGGGACATGACAGGCAGCCTCTGATTTTCATCCATAAAGATTGTGAAAAAGAAAGGGAAGTGGGAGGGGTGGGATTGGGGGCCTAAGGAGAAGACCAGAGAAGGGGAACCCTTGATCCAGAATAGCTCTGAAAAGAAAGGGGCAAGAGGACGGGTCAACAAAACAAGGAGATTGTCTTCTTTATAAAAGATTATCCAAAGGAAACCGAAAATGGACTCCCAGGACGCAAGCGTCCTGGGGGTTCATGCCTTCAAAGCCTGCCATTGCTCCCCAGGACTTTACATGTACCCACAGACAAAACATGAAGGAGGAGAGAGGGGGACACGGAGATGGGGTACACAGGGCCAGCCAAGTCTTCAGTCTAGAAGGAAACCTGGTGTTCCAGGAGGCAGAGAAGGGGGGAGAACGTCCTGGCTTGGGGACAGTTAGCACAAAGGCTCGGGGTGTCTCGGGGGAGTGAGGAGCAGCCAGGATTCCCATGTCTCTGGAGCAGAAGGTGCGAGGGAAATAGTGGGGAGACTGGAAGAGTGGTATCGGGGGACCCCGGGCTTGACAGAGCAGCAGACTCTTTGCTTCTGATTCTTGGACTCACCGAGCAGTTGTTAAGCCCCCCCCCCAGGTGCCCTGCACTGCACCCCACTTGGGCTTGCAAGGACAGAAGCGTCTCTTTGCTCACTTGGGAGCAGGTGTTGTATATTTATGGTCTAAGTTTTCCTCTCCGTTCTGATGTTCTCTCCAGTTCTAACATTCTAAGTTCTAGTCCTTCCCATCCTTAGGACATCCTACAGTCCGCTCCCATTCTGCCATTCTTTGTGTTTGGCTCAGTTCTGAGCTGGCTTCCAGCCCTGCCCTTCAGTTCTAAGCTCCCTCAGAGCTCCAAAACACTCTGTTCTGAAGTCTCTTCCAGGCCTGATGTTCTATGTTCTAAAGTCTGTCCCTACTCTGGCATCCTCTGCCTTGAGGTCCTTGCCAGCTGACTGACGTTCCACGTTCTAAGACTCATCCCAGCCCTCGTAACCTACGTGCTAAAGACCCCTGCAGCCCCTTGGACACTTGGCTGTTGTTGACTTAGAGGATTATTGCTCCTGGGCTCAAAGGGACCTTAGCAATCACCTGGTCCAAATCGTTCATTTTACAGATTAGGAAACTGAGGCTCAGAGAGGTTAAGACTCACTCAAGCAGAAGAGTCAGAATTTGAACCCAGTTCACTTTCCATTGCACCAAGACAAGGCAGGACATAGGCAGACGAGCCCCAGCCTCCGCCTCCCAAGCTCTGGGCAAGCCCACCTGCAGCCCACTTCATGCCATGTCCCCATAGTCTGAGGCTCATACTTCTTCAGAAGACAAGGGACGGCCCCGCAGCAGATGGGCAAGCTGGGGCAGGAAGGAGGCAGGTGGGAGGCAGGGGCTGGGAGCTGACTTTGTACCTGAGTAAGAGGCTGGTGATCTGGTCTCCTAGTAACCAGGGAGAGAGCCCTGGAGTCACCACCTGCCCCTCTCAATGCCATCCTCATCCCCCAAGCTTTGTTGCCTTTGGATCTGCCCCTGAAGGGGGTGCAGACCTTCTTTGTCCCTTGCTGGAGACGTGTGACTGCCCTGCAGAGCTGTGACTAGTTTGGGGACTAGTTCAGGGATGGAGGAGGGATTGTAGTCCAGGGGATAGTCCTGGGGTTTCCCAGGAGCTTTCTATCCTCTGCTGAGTGACCATGGTATGGAGAAACTATCCTTATCTCTGGAGCATCCCGCCCCTGGCCCCAGAGAACCCCATGCCCTGAGATGCCCCAGCTCCGCGGGCACTCTGCTGCACCTTTCCTTAGGCCGATGGTGCCGCTTGGTCCAAGAGCCCAGGAGACCAAGGGGACCGTGACTTCCATTCTGCGAGCTTCTGGGCACATGTGCTGCCCCTCTGACTGCTTTGCAGGAGCAGCACCCCTATAGTGGTCCACATCCCTTCCTGCTAATTAGTCCAGAACGAACATGTGGATCATCTGAAGTCTCCCTCCCCTCCCATTGGCAGAGAACCCTGGCAGAGGGAGAACCCGCCCCCTCCAAACAGGGGGCTGGTGGTCTTTGTTCCAATCAAAAGGTCTTATTTATATTCCTTCCTTTTCTTGTCCAACAGCCAAGAACCTACTTAATAAAGTTTGTGAACTTTTCTGAGCATCGGGAGTCAATAACCAAGCAACCATGACCATAGTGCCTTCTATTAAAGGGCATAACGATAATGTCCTAGAGAGAGCCCGACCAAGGAGCCATTTGTGGGGCTCCCTCTCCTTCACAAAACACTTTCATTTCCATTATCTTAGCAACCCCCAATGGGAAGCTAGGAGAGGATGGTTAGTCCCATTTTATAGGTGGGAACTTGAAGACCAGGCCCTTGCAGGGGCATTATTATTAAAAATAATAATAACAGATCATCTTGGAGCTCAAAATGGCCATGATGTATTCCAGAACTGGACAATCTAGGTCCTCGAGGCTCTGCCCAAGTCCCCAGCTAACCCATTCCCCTCCTCCCTTGCCCAGGGTAACCGTCTACCTTTTTTCCCATAGGCTGGCAGCTCCAGAGCCCTCAGAGCCATCAGCAGGAGGAGCCAGGAGAAACTCGGGGTTTGTTTCATCTTGTTGTCCCTGGGGGGTCTGCAGAGCTGGAGATGGTGGAGGCATCCAGAGCCTTTGGCTCTGGAACGGGAAGGAAAAAAGAAAGAAAGAAAAGTCCCAAGGAGCTTTGGACCTAATAGCAGCGTGAATAATTCATGGTGCCTCTGAATTAGTAAGCTGATCCATTGGGTGCTTCCTTCACTCAATTTTAATGTTGTGATCAAATGTCCCTAGATTGACACTCCCAGATGCACCGCCATTGCTCTTATATTTGGAAGAGATGAGAATCTTCCAGCAGGGAGGTGGGCAGGAGGAGGGAGGGTTCAAAGACCCTCGGCCTGGGGACTCAGGGCACCCTTAAAAATTGCTGCAGCAATCTGGAACTCTGCCCAAATGGCTGTCAAACTGTGCCCATCCTTTGATCGAGCAGTGTTTCTATTGGACTTATATCCCAAAGAGATCATAAAGGAGGAAAAGGGACCCACTTGGGCAGAAATGTTTGTGGCAGCTCTTTTTGTAGTGGTGAGGAACTGGAAACTGAGTGGATGCCCATCAATTGGAGAGTGGCTGAATAAATAATGGTATATGAATGTTATGGAATGTTATTGTTCTGTAAGAAACGACAGCAGGACGATTTCAGAAATAGACATACATGAACTGATGCCGAGTGAAGTGAGCAGAACTGGGAGAACACGGCAACAACAAGATTATGTGATGATCTACTGTGACAGACTTGGCTCTTCTCGGCAATTTGGTGACACAAGACTATTTTAATAAACTTTGCATGAAAAATGTCATTCTCATCCAGAGAGAGAACTATGGAAAGCGAATGCAGATCAAAGTATAGTATTTTCCCTTTTTTGTTTGTTTGCTTTTTCTTTCTTGTGGTTTTTCCCCCGTTTGGTCTGATTTTTCTTGTACAATGTGACAAATATGAAAATATGTTTAAAAGTTTTGTATATTTATAGCCTATAGTAGACTGCTTGCTCTCTTGGGGAGGAGTAGAGAAGGAAAGGAGGGAAGGAAAAACATTTGGAACACAAAATCTTACAAAAATGAATACTGAAAACTATCTTTACATATATTTGGAAAAATAAAATCCTATTAAAAAAAGAATTGCTGCAGTAGCACAAACTCACATTTCTAGAGTTCTTTTCTGTCTATGAATCAATTTCCTTACAACAACTCTGCTGAAAATAGAAGTATTCTTAAAGTCATTTTACAGTCATGGAAACTGAGACCACTGTTACTCAGCTAGAACGTGGCTAAGTCAGGACTTGAATTCAGGTCTCTATATTATAGGATCATAGATTCAGAACTGTATGTCTTCTGGTTCAATGTTCTCATTTTACAGATAGGAAAACTGAGGGCCAGAATGCAGGGACCAAATTGCACAGCTAGGAAGGGGCAGGATCGGGATTCCCGAATCCTCTGCTCCTTCCTGATTTCTCATCCAGTGACTTTTCCCCTTGGTGGATTGTCTCCTAAGAATGGTAGCATAGATTTAAGTAGCCCCTTGGGCGTTGGCTGATATGTCCTGCATAGAGTGGCCAGTGCCATGGCCTGAGTTCCCCCATTCTTAAGCCCCTGCTGTATACAAGAAGGCAGAGACAGGGTCCCTACAGTGTCACTGGGGAGACAAGCTGACTCATTTTGGAAATGATGCAAAATGGTCCTCCTGGTCTTCCAGGCAAAAATCCGAGAACCATACAACTCTAGGGTGCTAGATCACAAATGCTGGGTGCTAGATCAGAAATCTAAAGTAAGTGTCTAAAACACATCCCATGGGCAATACTGCTGTCCACAACACTCCCAAGTATGCAAATTAAATCACTGAGGGAGATGGGTTATAATGGGAGACAGTGGAGGGGGAAGGAGAGAAAATAGGGGACTCACATATGATAAGCGCCTACTGTGAGCCAGGCGCTTTGCTAAGCCCTTCACAAAAATCATCTCATTTGTCCTTCACAACCAGCCTGGGAGGAAGGTGCTATTTATTATCCCCATGTTGCAACTGAGGAAACTGAGGCAGAGAGTTCAGTAACAGACTTACTGCAACTAGTAAGGGTTAGAGGGTGGGTTTGCACTCAGCTCTTCCTGATCCCAGGATCATTGCTCTTTCTGTTACATTAGCTGCCTGAAAGGGCAGAAGCAAATTAAAATGGATTTGGGAAAGTTTTGACAAAATAAATAAAAATACAATAAAACAAAGCATGTCGACCCATGGTTTCCTAAGTCACTGTGCACCTGCAGGAGTCCCCAGTACCGGTGATGGCCCCCGTGTTTATGGAGTTGGACACTCTGGCCAGAGCAGAGGAGATTGAATGTTAGAGCTGAGAAAATTAGTCCTAGATGAGACCTGAAACCCCACAGTGTTAGAGCAAAGGGTGCTAGAGGTGGGAGGGATCTAGAACATTAGAATTCAGAATGTGGGTACACGGCAGGGGTCTGAGTCTAAGAGCATCCCACCCCCCTTTCAGGCAGCTAATGTAACAGAAAGAGCAATGGTCCTGGGATCAGAAGAGCTGAGTGCAAACCCACCCTCTAACCCTTACTAGTTGCAGTAAGTCTGTTACTGAACTCTCTGCCTCAGTTTCCTCAGTTGTAACATGGGGATAATAAATAGCACCTTCCTCCCAGGATGGTTGTGAAGGACAAATGAGATGATTTTTGTGAAGGGCTTAGCAAAGCTCCTGGCTCACAGTAGGCGCTTATCATATGTGAGCCCCCTATTTTCTCTCCTTCCCCCTTCGCTGTCTCCCATTATAACCCGTCTCCCTCAATGAGCTGAGATCTCCCCCAGATACAGAGCTCAAATCTCGCATCCGGGAGAGCCCCAAACCGCCGTGACCTTGTACTGGGATCACAAGAGACCTTGGAGCTGCCCCAGGTCAGCGTGACCCATCGCTCTTTCCAATTTAGTTTCCTTGTGAGCTCTGGCTTGGCCCGACTTTCCCTCTGCCCCTTGGCGAATCTTTGGACCCCCCATCTCTCTCCATGGGGACTCCTTGCCCTTTGTGCCCGGGGATGGTGGGCAGAGGGAGGGAAGTGCCCTCCGACGAGGCCCCAGGGAGCTCGTCAGAGTCCATATTGTTAGAGCATCTTGGTATTCACAGAATTGTAGCATCCCAGTTCGGGGGACGCGGCTGGTCCGCCCCTGCCCCCCAAACAACCACAGCAGGGAGCCTGGGCGGCCTCCAGAATGGGGGGTTCCCCATGCTTCGGTCTCATCTCCCTAAGGAGATTGCTCGGGCACGCTCCGCCTGATGCCATTAATTGGCTCCTTGAAAAACCCAACTTTAGGTGTAAGAGCCTTGCAGGGGGCAGCTCATTGCATAGCAACAAAGTTATAGATGGAAGATGGGTTCCTAGGCAACCAAAATCCAGGCTGGAAAAGGTTAAAATTGGTCCCTACAGAAACCAGGGGCTATTAATAGGGCTGCCGGGATACACTACCGGATCCCAGGGCGGAGACTGGACATTGGGAGCCATCGGAAGGACCCTGAGCAGCAGAAGGGGGTGGGGGGAGGGAGGGGAAGGGAGGACCCCGAACAGAGGGGAGGAGGGTGGAAGAAGGGTTAACCCCTTCCTCCCCAGGGACCCCTTACAGCTTAGCTTCCTTTAAGATTGGGGCAGAAATAATGATCTCGGGGCGGACGGAGGCCCTGGATGGCCTGCGGGACTCGAGATTCTTGTCCGCTATTTCCTGTAAATCCTCCCCAGGGGTCTCGGCCTGCCCACTTCTGAAATATGCTCTGTAGTGGTAGCCCGGCCAGCTTGGACCGGGCCCCGGGCTCCCCGTCCCTTAGTGCACAGCCAGCCCACCTTCTCTCTGGTTACTTGTCACTCATGATGCTTTTCAAAATGGCTGAGAGCAGTAATCGGAGGCGTTTGTGTAGAGCCTTTGACAGGGTCACAAATGACCCTAAAAGCCAGCCCTGTCAGGTGGCTACTGTTAGTCTCATTGGATAGAGGAGGGGAGATTGCCTATGGCCATGTAGGTGAGAAGTGCTTTGTGGTCTAGGACCCTCCCAGCTCTGACCTCCCCTGTTCTAAGCTCCTTCTCAGCTCTGACCTCCCCTGTTCTAAGCTCCCTCCCAGTTCTGACTTCCCCTGTTCTAAGCTCCCTCCCAGCTCTGACATCCCCTGTTCTAAGCCCCCTCCCAACCCTGACATCCCCAGTTCTATGGTCTAAGCTCCCTATTCTTGGAACCTCCAGCTCCCTTCAAAGCTCAGGCAAATACCCATCACTCCCTTTAAGGGGCATTTCCTGATCTCCCCATCTGTTAGCCTCTACCCTACTCCACTCCTCCCTTCACCCCAGTCCCTGAGCCTTTCTTCTGGGGATAGCCTATGTTCCCTTCCCTGCATGTATTTTGCTTTGCTTGCCTTTCTCCTGTAGTGGAATATAAGCTACTTGAGGGCGAGGATGTCATCTCTATCTTCGTATCCCCAGTACTTTTCATAGTGTGAGGCTCGTTCACTTGTTGATTAATAACACATAAAAGATAAAGAAATGTAAAATAGTTAAGAAATAAAGTATCGGGAGCAGCTGGGTGGTGCAGTGGTTAGAGCACCAACCCTGAAGTCAGGAGGACCTGAGTTCAAATCTGGTTTTAGAAACTTCCTGGCTGTGTGACCCTGGGCAAGTCACTTAACCCCAATTGCCAAAGCAAAAAAACCCAAAAACAAATGAGGAAACTCAGATTCAGACTTCCAACCATAAGATGATAGATTTAGGGACGTATTTCCTCATTTTATGATTGAAGAAGCTGAGGTCTAGATGGGAGAAGTGATTTCAAATCATTAGGTCATAGACTTAGAACTTGGCAGGACATTACGGTCCTAGTCCCAATTCCTTAGTTTTTAGATGGCCCAGAATTGGATGGCTTGCCTGAGGTCACGCAGGCAGAAGCGGGAGAGTTGGGACTCAGACAGATCCTCTGATCCATTGAGTTTTGGAGCACATCAGCAAAGTTGTGATGGCCCAGGAGGGAATATGAAAGATCATTGAATCGATTATTCAGCAAGGTCTGAATTCAAAACCTGCTTCACACTAGCTGCGTGACCCTGGGCAAGTCACTTAAACCTCTCCTCCATTCTGTTCCCTTCCTAGGTTATGAAAACTCCTAGTCTTTCCTGTGGGGTATTGAGGGATATGAGTCTAAAAATTGTTTTTGTTGGTAAAGGCTCATGATCAAAAATAAATATGGAGACCAATGTCCCAGAACACTGATTATCTATCTCTCCGGTGGGTCATCTAGCAGAGGGATATATCTCTCGGCTTGCACAACCATTATTTGTCTCTGGATCCCTTACAAGACCGAGAGTTCCTTAAAGGACAGGATTTTTTTTATTTTGTCTGTGTTCCAAATCAGAGGAAAGGGCCCCATATTACTAAAGACTTCATACACGATTCGTTGATTTCCAAAGACTTGGGATGGAACATGCCTTCCATATCCAGAGCGAGAACTAGGGTGTCTGAATGCAGATGGAAGCAGACTATTTTCCCTTTTTAAATGTATTTTTCCCTTTCTCATGGTTTTCCCCTTTTGTTTTGATTCTTCTAAATAGGGAATATTTTTAATGTGGAAATATTTTCAAATAAATAAATAAAACCTTTTAAAAATAAATAAATAAATGATATCTTTTAAATGAATAAGTAAATGATGTGTTGGAAGCAGTTCCATTTCATTCAATGGGCATGTGTTTTTGCGTCAGGTATTGTCCTAGATATTGGGAGCCACAAAATCTTAATAGTTCTTGTCTTCAAGCAAGATTCTGTGGGTGAGAAGAGAAGGTGGGGAGGCAGGGAATTACACACAGAGATAAAGAAATACAAGGGGTACCCAAGGCCCTAGGGGGATGGACTCTACCAACTGGGAATCATGAAGGACTTTGTGGGGAAGGTGACGCTTGAGTTGAGACTTGGGTGGATTGAAGGATTGAGGGAGAGAATTCCACTGAGGGCAGATACCTAGTGCTGATGGGAGAGAGGGAATATTAGGAGTGGGAAACTTCAAGGAGAATGGAGAGTGCAGGGGGAGAAATGCTTCAGGAAATTGGCCTTGAAACCATATGACTATGTCTTGGAGGCAAAAAGGAGATAATATTTGTTGTTCTTCAGATGTGTCTCACTCCATTTGAGGTTTTCTTGGGGAAGATACTGAAGTGGTTTGGCATTTCCTTCTCCAGCTTATTTTACAGATAAGGAAACTGAGGCAAAAAGGGTTCAGCCCTAACTGAGATGTTGCTCGTTATTTAGGAGTTGGGTCAAATCTCATCTCCTCCAAGATGGATGGACTGGAGGGTCCTTCCTGCCCCCACCCAAAGCCTTCTTAGACTACTTCAGCCATTAGGAGTTATTCATTCACCTTCAACCAGCACTTATTAAGTGCCTACTGTGTGCTAGACCCTGAAAATACAAAGTTTAAAAAAAAAAGGAAATGGTTTCTTCCATCAAGAAACAAATAATTTGTCTGAACAACCATAGACATAGAATTTTAGAGTTGAGAAAGAAGTTAGGACATAGTATATTAGAATGCAGGCTGATAGGATTGTAAGGGCTTAGAACATGGAATGTCAGAATTAGGAAGGACCTTAAAACAGTCAAAACCTTGAGGAATGAAAAGAAAGGCAAAAACCAGTGCTGGTTTTCAAGGTTTTCAACAGCCTTGAGGGAGACAACATGCAAAAAACCAAAAACAACAACAACAACAAAACACCCAAAAAACAAAAACAAAAAATCACACAATATAAAATGTTAAGCCTGGGACAGAAACTTAGAATTGAGAGGGTTAGAGCTGAGAGGAATCTTAGCACATGGGATAGTAGAACTGCAGAGAACCTTTGATTCTTCTTCCCGGTTCCTTACCAACACAGGGCTCACACTTCCCAGAGATGTCGGCTTCATCCACTCCTCTCTGGACATGTTTCCTGCCTTTCATCAAGCCAGACTGAAGAATTTCACAGTTGAAGAAGAGTATTGAAACTTCTCTGGGGGGCAGCTAGGTGGCGCTATAGTGGATAGAGCACCAGCCCTGAAGTCAGGAGGACCTGAGTTCAAATGTGATCTCAGACACACTTCTTAGCTGTGTGACCCTGGGCAAGTCACTTAACCCCGTTTGCCTCAGTAAAAAAAAAAAAAAGAAAAGAAAAGAAACTTCTCTGCACATCTGTTAGCATCCTAATATTCTCTCCTCCTCTAATTTTGTCATTGGGATTGAGGAAATCAATTGATGAGAAATGCTGATCTCTACTGACCTTTTAATTGCATATTGATGGCCACTTAGTATTGGCTCTCTGAGTGATATTGGTCAAGATATTTGAGTCTCATTTTACTTAGTTGTTAAATGAGAATAATAATTCTGCCTGGCCATCTGCGGGATATTATCAAGTTATTGGAAGGAATAAATAAAACAATGGATGGAAATTGTTTTTGAGAATCCTTGTTTGTTTTAAATTGTTATTTTCCCTGATTAAATGTTAAAAAAAAACCCAATGTTTTGGGGGTTAATTTTTGACATATTTCCTTATGAATCATGTTGGGAGAGAAAAATCAGAACAAAGGGGAAAAACCATGAGAAAAAGAAACAGAAGAAGAAAAAGGAAATAAAAGTGAATATAGCATGTGTTGATTTACATTCAGTCTCCATAGTTCTCTCTCTGGATGCAGAGGGCAATTTCCATCCAAAGTTTATTGGATTGCTTTGGATCACAGAACTGCTAAGAACCAAGTCTGTCATAGTTGATCATGGCACAGTCTTGCTGTTACTGTGTACAATGTTTTCCTGGTTCTGCTTGTTTTGCTCAGCATCAGTTATATAAATCTTTCTGGGCCTTTGTCAAATCAGTCTGTTCATTTGGGAATCATTATAAAGGTGACATGGCAAGGTGGGCAAAGGACTGGCTTCAGAATCAGACAGTCTGGACTCCCATCTTACTGCATGTGTAACAACAACATGGCTAACATTTATATAGGGATTTTAGGTCTGCAAAGCACTTCATGAAGAGTCTACACAACAACTCTGCTCACAACAACTCTGGGAGTTAAGTGTCATTTTTGTCCCCACTTTACAGATGAGGAAACTGAGATACTTAATAGATGCTTGTTGGTTGACTGACAGAGGTCAAGTGACTTGCTCAGAGATATATGACTAGACTAGTAAGAGTCTGAGTTAAAATTTGAACTCGTGTTCCTGACTCTCAGTATGGCACTCCAGTTTTGGACATGTCTTTTAACCTTACAGATCAAGTCTCTTGATCTGTCAAATGAGGGGGCTGGACAAGGTAAATCCAAAGGTCTTTCTGGCTTACAATATTTGAGCTTCTGTTCTCTAGGATTTCAAGGAGGCAGGAGGACCAGATGCTGGCCCTCACGGGAACTCCAGGTATTGACACTAACCCTAAAAAATGGGCCAAGCTCCTTCTCTGGGATCTTCCCAATGGAGCTCCTGGTGGAGACTGGTAGGCAAATCTGGGATGAGTCCCCATAATTCAGGCCAATCGTGGTAAAGAAAAAAATAGCATTCTTAACAGACATCTTCCTCCTCCCTCTTCCCCCTCCTCCCCCTCCTCTTCCTCCTCCTCCTCCTCCTCCTCTGTCTCTTCTTCTTCTCCCCTTCTGCCTATCCCTCTTCCTTCTCCTCCTCTTTTTCTTCCATCCCCTCTTCTTGCTCCTTCTTCACAGCTTGGGTACCACCTCCCACTCTGAGGCTTTCCTCTTTTCCCTACTTCTCTCTCTCTTCCTCTGTGTGTGTGTCTCTCTCTCCTTTCTCTCTCTGCCTCTCCAGCTCTGTCTCTCTCCTTCCCTCTCCTCCTTCCCTTTCTCTCCTCTTGATTCCTCTTCCCTTCATCTGCCTCTTTCCCCCTCCACTCCTCTTCTTCCTCCCCCCTTCTCCTTCTCATCAATCTGTTATTTAAAGCTCTTCCCCATCTGCCTATCACTTACCTTTATAATCCTTTCAAATTACTTATGCCCCCTCCCATATCAGACCCCCCCACGTTCAGTCTAATTGGCCATCTCCAACTTAAGCTCTGAGGGAGAGATTGGAGCTTATCCTCATGCTATTTAATAATTTTATCTGTGACTTAAATAAAGACTTGAGTGACAAGAGGAGGAGAGAGAGAAAGGGAAGGAAGGAGAGAGGGAGGGAGGGAAGGAAGGAGAGATGGAGAGAATGAGGGAGGGGGGAGAGGGAATTCAAGCAATGAGAGCCATCCCACAGTGGAACAAGCTATCCAGAAAGACAGTGAGCTTCCCCTCTCCTCAAGGCTTTGGAGCAGAGCTTGAATGACAAGTTGTTGGGTGGGTTGTATTGAGGAATCTATGAGTTGGTTCATGTAGTAGTTAAATCCTTTCTAACTCAAATTCTGCAATATCCCATGTCTCCTCTTGGTGCCTTTGCTCAGGCTGGGAATGTACCCCCTCCCCACTTCTGGTGAAGAATCTCTAGCTTCCTTTAAAGCTCAACTCGGAGTTCTGACCTTCCCATTCCTGCCCCCCTCCACCCCAAGAATCTCTCTACGTCTTCCGATTTGGGCTGGAAGCCTTCTTCAATCACCCTCTACTTGGTATTACAAATGGCAAAGTACATCCCCCCTCCCCTACTCCCACCCCAGCAGACTGTAAATTTTTTGAGAATTATCAACTGTCGTTTGTCAGCTCTATGTCCCTAATGCCTTGCATGTAGTAGGCACTTAATAAATGTCAATTAAGTTAGTTAAATACCCCCTGTGAACCTCTCTTTGGCATTGACCACACCCTTTCTCCCTGGACTCTTTCTCCTTCCTTTGCTTCTGTGACACTACTCTCCTTGGTTCTCCCCCATCCCTCTTGCAGCCTCCTCACCCTGAACAGTCACTCCAGTACGTGACCCCGTCCTCCGGTTGGTGAGTTCCTCCCAGAGCCTCCATTTTAAGCAAGGCTCACTGCTCTCTCAGCTTTACTTCTGAATCGCCAAATCCCTGGAGTGTCCCAGCATGACTCTTCCCTTCCTTTTGGCTCCCTTCCATGTGTTGGCTCCCCCATTCAAATGTAAGCTCCTTGAAGGAAAGGACTGTCTTTGCCACTTCAATTTCTATTTCCAGCATTTGGTACATGAGTGACTGGCACATTAGTGAGCTCTTTTTATATGCTGGTTGCTTTGACTTAGCTACTCTTCCTCAGCCTTCTTTGTTGGATCTTCTCCCCCTTCCCATTAATTGTGAATGCCCTTCCCTCCAAGGCTCTGCCCTCAGCCTTTACTTCTTTGTATATCTTCTTCCTTGATATCCCTCATCAGCTCTTCCTCTTCCTCTTCCTTCTTCTTTTCTTCTTCTTTTTCTTCTTCTTCTTTTTCTTCTTCTTCTTCTTCTTCTTCTTTTTCTTCTTCTTCTTCTTCTTCTTCTTCTTCTTCTTCTTCTTCTTCTTCCTTCTTCTTCCTCCTCCTCCTCCTCCTCCTCCACCTCCTCCTCCTCCTCCTTCTTCTTCTCCTGACCCTCTTCCTTCTCCTTTTCATGGAAAGTTAGAGTTAGAAATCACTTTGGGGATTGTCCAGTCTCATCTCCTTATTTTTCAGTTGAAGAAACTGAGGTTCAGAGAGGAAGTGGCTTGTCTTTCAAGAACTACTGGGAAAATGGTGATATCCTCAGCAGAAATAGGGAAGTTAGGAAGAGGTGAGGATTTGGAAGAAAAAATAATGAGTTCAATTTTGGACATGCTGAGTTTGAGATGCCGATGGGACATCCAGTTAGAAATATTCAAGGAGCAGCTAGGTGGCACAGTGGGTAGAGCACCAGCCCTGAAGTCAAGAGGACCTGAGTTCAAATTTGGCCTCAGATACTTAACACTGCCTAGCTGTGTGACCCTGGGCAAGTCACTTAACCCCAATTGCCTCAGCAAAAAAAAAGAAAGAAATAACAAAAGAAAGAAATATTCAAAAGGCAGTTGGTGATGCTGAGGTGAAATTCAGGAGAGAAATCCGGGCTGGATATATAGACTGAGCTATGGAGAGCACCCAGGGGGATAGGATAGAGGGAGAAGAGAAGACTCAGAGTTTTGGAAGATATCAATGTTAGTGGGAATGATATGGATGAAGGAGATTCAGAAGGAATAATTAGGCAGGTAATAGAAAAACCAAGAGAGAGCCATGGAGTGAAAGCCCAGAGAGGAAAGGCTGTCCAAGCAAGAGGATGCTAATGGTGCCAGATCATTCACAGAGATCAAGAAGGATCAGGATCAGAAACAGGTGACTAGATCTCCCCCAGACCTAAATCCATAGGATCATAGAATAAAAGAATCGAGATTTGAGAGGGAGTTCAGACACCATTCATTCCAATAAGAGGAAACTGAGGCACAGAAGGGGAAAGGGACTCACCAAGTGTCACCTAATTTCACGACAGCATGGGGACTTAGCCCCCAATCTCTTGACGCTTTGTCCAAGGTACTAAGTGCTCTCTTCTCTGTGTGTGTGTGTGTGTGTCAGTGTCTGTCTTTGTATCTCTTGTCTCTCACTCACTTTTTGTCTCTCTGTGTTTCTCTCTGTCTCCGTGTGTATGTCTCTCTGTCTATCTGTGTCTCTCTGCCTCTGTGTGTCTCTCTGTCTCTGCATGTGTGTCTCTATCTCTCTTTCTGTCTCTCTGTGTGTCTATCTCTCTCTATTTCTATCTGTGTTTCTCTGTCTTTGTATGTGTCTCTCTCTCTCTTTCTGTCTCTTATCTGTGTGTGTCTCTGCTCTGTATATGTGTGTCTCTATCTCTCTCTCTTTCTCTGTCTCTGTGTGTCTCTCTCTATTTCTATCTGTGTCTCTCTGTCTCTGTGTCTGTCTGTCTCTCTCCATCCATCCTTGGCTCCCAGCATGCACATGGATATACACAGAGGCCCACATACACATGCATATATAGTTGTCTGAGAGCCCAAGTATGGCTAGAGGGCAGAGTGTGGCCGTCCTTCGAAGCTGGCTGCTGAGGCAGCGAGCATCTCCATTGGCTATTTAATCATGCTGCTGAGCATTTCCTCTCATTATAATTTATGGGTCAGGCTCGAGCCTTGGAGAGCTGAACTCATTAACATGCAGGGTGCTCCTGGGCTCAGCTTCTACTAGGGAAGGTCATTTGTGGGAGGCCAGGCCCTGGTCTCCCCGGGAGGGAAGCCAGAAGCCCTGTGGTCCCGCAGTCAGTGGGGGGCTGAGCCAAGAGAAGAACCCAGGTCCCCTGATTCCTGCTCTGTCTTTAGGTTTCCATAGCAACAGTCACTGAACTCCCCCTTCCCTTCCCCCCCACCCCCAGTAATGGGATGGCAGAGCTGCTTCTTCTGTGGCTGACAAAGGAGAGGGGGAGGGCTGGCTCAGCTGTTTATCTTCTCTCTCTCTCCACAGAAAGGGATCTATTTGGGTGGGACTCAGCATGGGGAAGGGAAACTCCAATTTGAGCCACATAGAAGCAGTGGGATTTCAGGACCTCGTGGGGCCCTCTAGTCCTGCCCCCGGCTCCTGTTTCGAAATAATTAGACCTCTTCTAGACAGTGTCTAATATTCTTAACAATCTTTCCGGACAGTGGCCAAAACACTGATTTTGTACTCAAAAGATTGAGTCTTGTCTCTGAAATATGGCATAGTGGATAGAGGGCTAGATTCATTACTATTAATTTGCTGTGATACCACGGCCAAGTTAACCAAGTCTCTGTTCATTGTGAATCTGTAAAACGGGGCTATTATTGTGCCTCTGATCTCCACTTCAGAAGGTTACGGTGAGACTAAGCTGAGACAAGATCTGTCAAGTGCTTTGCAAACCCCAGCATGGCATAAGATTGTTGGTTATGATTATTGCTTAATACTTGTGTAACCTTGGATAAGTGACTTCATATATAACTCCATTTCAGCCTAGGAGATGACCACCATGGTTTTCTTTGTCAGCACATTACCATGGACAGAAAGCTGGACCTGGAGTCAGGAAGTTCGTATGAAAGCCCACTTCAGAAATTATTATCTCTTCAAGGAGAAGTATATCATTTAACCTCTCTGAACCTCGGTTTCCTAATTTGTCAAATGGGTATGAAAAAATATGCCTGCGTTTTAAAAACTCAATCAACCAACAAGCATTTATTAAGCACCTACTACATGTAAGATACTGTGCTAGAGGCACATCCTCCAGCCTCGAGGAACTTACTTTCTACAGCAATGGATTTATTAAAAAAGAGGTCTCTGTGGTTCAAAGCCTTGCCTGGTTGGGACCTTCTTCCCAATATCTAGCTGGAATACCCCCTGCTACTTGGACCCATTGCTTCCATTTCAGGCCTTCACAGGCCCCCTAATCAAAGAAATCATTGGCCCGGCTTTTGGGAAAGTCACCTCCTTTTCTGTCCACAGAAGAAAAGCCCTACCTCCCAGCATCCTCTGGCAAGGGGGCCCTCCCTCCTCAGATCTCACATCTGGCGCTGTTCCTGGGTCTCTCTGGCACTTAGCTCATTCTCCCTGATGTCACAGTTATTTATGTACTGGTTCTTTCTCTCGTCTGAGTATCAAGTGCTTGAGAGCAGAGCAGTGTGCTGGATTTGGAGCCAGAAGTCTTGGGTTCAAACCGTGCCTCTGCTCTATATATCGTAGTTGTGTTCAAGTTATATGATCTCACTGGACTCTGGATTCATCACCTGTCACATCATTTCAGTCAATCATTCCAGATAGCCTCCAAGTCTAGCAGCCTATGAGCCGCTTTAGTTAGTTCAGCACTAAGGACAGCGCCTCAACCACAAGAGACCATTAAGGAGAGATTTCTTGAAATCCCTGACCCTTTCCGAAGAACATTTCTCATAACTACCACATCATAGGGAAGCGATATAGCTTATCTCCATTTTGCAGATAGGGAAATGGAGGCCCAGGGAAGTAAAGTCCCCCACCTGAGGTCCACAGCTAATAAATGATGGAGCCAAGATTAGATTTCTGATTCCCAAGCTTTTTTCTGCTCTCTCAGAATGCCACTGCATCTGGCCGTCCTGTCCAGAAACAGAAAGCTGGAGGGGAAAGTTTAAACACGATTGAGGAACAAGGAGATTGGTTGATTTGTCCATAAGCAAATAAATGGTAAAGATTGGTCTTTCTGACTCTTAAGATAGGACTCAAAGCCAGGTCTTCTGAGTACAAATCCAATGTCCTAGACACTGTATTATAATTATCTCCTGAACTCTACAAGATAAGAGGTAAGTGTAGTATGGTGAAAGACAGGCTAAAGTTGGAGTCAGAGGATCTGGATTCAAATTCTGTGCCTGCCGTTTATAATTTAGATGATATTGGGTAAGTCACTTAATCCCTCTAAACCCTTTTGCCTCAGCTATAAAATGAATGACCTCTGAGGTCTCCTTCAGCCCTAAATATACAATCCTTTGACTAATAATAAAAAAACTAGCATTTACATACAGCTTCAGTCTGCAAATTGCTTTATGCTATCTCATCTGATCCTTACAACCACCTGCTACTAATATCCTGGTTTTACAGATGAGGAAAGGGAGGTAGATAGAGGTTATGTGACTTACCCAGAATCACAAGGGCAGGTCTTGCTGAATCCAGTGCTCCATCCACTAAGCCATTTCTACTCCCTGTGACTATGGTCTAACTGGAGCCCAATTGGAATGATTATAATACCACTATTCCCAAAGACCCTCACTTTAAGAAAGTGGGATTAGGCTCGTTTTCAGTGATGTCTGACTCTGTGACCACACTTGGGGTTTCTTGGCAGAAATACTGGAGTGATTTGTCATTTCCTTCTCTAATTCATTTCACAGTTAGGGAAACTGAGGGAGGATGAATGAAGTGACTGGCCCAGCTGATAAGTGTCTGAGGGAAGATTTGATTGGCTCAAGAGCAATTCTCTATCCACGGATTATGGGTGGGTGATGAGAGGTCCTGACCACTCCAGGGGGAGAAATATCTGCAGTGCTAAGGTCACAGGGAGCACTGCAGAATTTTTAAATTAAAGCTTTTTATTTTCAAAACATATGCATGGATAATTTTTCAACATTGACCCTTGCAAAATCTTGTGTTCCAAATTTCCCCACCTCTTTCCCTCACCCCCTCCTCTAGATGGCAAGTAATTCAATATATGTTAACATATGCTATTCTTTTATACATATTTCTACAATTATCAGGCTGCACAAGAAAAATCAGATCAAAAAAGAAAAAAAAACGAGACAAAACAAAATGCAAGCAAACAGTAACGAAAAGAGTGAAAATGCTATGTTGTGACCCACCCTCAGTTCCCAGAGTCCTCTCTCTGGATTCAGATGGCTCTCTTCATCATAAGATCATTGGAACTGGCTTCAATCATCTCATTGTTGAAAAGAGCCACATCCATACTTACCTCTCGATCCAGAGATTCCACTACTAGGAATATAGCCCAAAGAGATCAGTGATAAAAAGGTGGCAAATACACAAACTACCTATAGTAGTTTCTTTCTATAATGGCAACAAAACAAAACATAAAACCCATAATAAAGTTAATGGTATGAACTGGGATGTGTCTAGACCAAGTGTGGTGCTTTAATGTAAGGGAATATTGTTCTGCTGTAAGAAAATAAGGATTGTGACGGACACAGGGAAACCTGGAAGAGTGGTACAAATTGAAGAAATCAGAATTGGGAAAACAGTATACACAATATCATCAAATCCACACCAATAGACTCACAAAGCAATGGGAATTGAATGTGTCAAGATGATAAGGATCAAGTTTGTCTCCAAAGAAGGGATAAAAGAAAGTAAATCCCCCACTCCTCCTCGCAGAGATGGGGGGTTTATGGACATGGAAAATGGAAAATAACACCAGACTCTCATTTGTTGGCTAGTTTTTACGAACTACTTTCTCCCTCCCTTTTTATTCTTTATTATATAGGATGACTTTCTGGGGAGAGAGAAAAACATTAGGAAATGTGATGTATGCCAAAAAAATTAAATATAGCAATGCATGTTTTCCTTTGGAAAGGCTGAGTTGCAGGGTCAGTATCCTGAATTCATTGATTTTCCTCATTGGGAGTTCCTCAAACCCATGAGATCCCAGGTCCAGTTAACTTTCCACTGGTGTGTAGAGTATCCCCAATTAAGCTGTGAGCTCCTTAAGGACAGCCTCGGTCTCATCTGTTTTTGTAAATCCTCCAGTGCCAGGCACATGTTCAAAACATCATCATAAATTATATTTGTATGGTGCCATTAAGGCCTAATACTCACGACAGCCAATCCTTAACTAGGGTGGGGGGATTGGGCCTTTGCTTCAGGGTTCTAAAATGTAGAGGGCACTGATGACTTTTGTATTTCTCCAAAAGGGAGAAACAACTGATCTTAACATCTGGTTAGAGATAAAAAAGTTGAGATAGGAAACTAACTCCTTTTTTTTCTCCTACAGTGGCCACACACCCATGATCTCCTCCCAGACCCAAACCCTATCCTATTCTCTTTTCCTGGAGCAGCGTCCCCAGCAATGACCTCCTGATGTCCTTTTGTCTGTCCCCCACAAGGACAAGGTCTTTTTTTCCATTTTTGATTCTTGCCCCAAAGTGAATTTGTCTTCAGAGCTGACTTGAGGGCCCCTGTGCCGCTTGGCCAAGTGCAGACGCATGGAGAGGTTTTTCTAACAATCAGAGCTGTGCAAAAAAGGGATTATTTGGGGAGACAGTGAGCTTCCTATCACTGGACATGTTGAGCAGTGACGAGATGACCACTCGTTAAGGCCATTGCTGAGGGACTTTCTGTGAAAGTCCAAGCTGGCTTAGATCAGTTCCATCAAACTCAAATAGGATTAGATCCTTTTCTACATTGTACTGACTCATTCAGTCTTGTTTGACTCTTTGTGATCCCATTTGCAGTGGATTTGGCGTGAGTTTGCCATGGTCTTCTCCAGATCATTTGACAGATGAGGAAACTGAGGTAAACAGGGTTAAGTAACCTGCCCAGGGTCACACAACTACTAAGTATCTCAGGACAGATTTGAGTTCAAGTCAACCTGACTGTAGGCCCAGTTGAGTTTGCAACTCAAACTTTTTAAAAATTATTGTTAAAATTTTTATACATAATTGGGAAATATTTAACAAAATCAACAAAAAGAAAAGAAAAGAACCCAGGTGAGAGTTCGGGGGACTGGAGCAGGTAGGGGCTGTGAATGGTGAGGAGCGTACATTATTCTTAGAAGTGAAGGGTGAGAGGGGCAGCTAGGTGGGACAGTGGTTAGAGCACCAGCCCTGAAGTCAGGAGGACCTGAGTTCAAATCTGGTCTCAGACACTTCCTAGCTGTGTGACCCTGGGCAAGTCACTTAACCCTAATTGCCTTACCAAAAAAAAAAAAGAAGTGAAGGGTGAGGCAGTGGGATGGGTCCCCAAATCTGACCTGGGAGTGAACGGAAATGGATAATCCTGCAGGAGAGACGTCACCAAAAACTGTTAACAGCAGTCTTGCTGGTGGAACCATTTCTCCCCTTTCCTGAGGGTTTCCTGGGGAAAAATTGTCTTCTCACATGCAAAAGCTCATGACACTCACATGTCACAAAGGTGATCTAACTCCCTATTTTCCCAAAGAAGCTCAGAGTCAGAGGAAGTGGATTCAGATCCTACCTTTGATGTTTACTGTATGATCTTGGGCAAGTCATCAAGGCCTCAGTTTCCTTATCTGTAAGATTCCTCTAAATACTGGATCTTATGGACTCCTGAGGGTCAAGGACCTTCTTTCCTGCTGTGGTCTGACCAGGACAGAAGAGAGAGACAGATCCGGACGGCCCAGCTTTGGGTCCTTACCTCTACCTTTGCTGACCAGTGTTCTGATAACCACCTGCCCCCAGTCTGCCCGACTCACAGGAAAACACACTATTAATCCATCCACAAGCATTTATTGAGCACCAACTGTGTCGGGCTATGTCCCTGAGGCACAAAGAAACAGTCCCTGCTCTCAAAGAGCTCACATCCTATCAAGGGAGATGGCACATACTTAGGATGGAGCCTTGCTTGTGATATGTACAGATCACACTGGACTCCAGTCCCTGGGACGGAGACTTGCCCCTTGGGGGAGCCTTCCTGCCTCCACTCTTTTGACAAGAAGCCGAGGAACTGATATAAGGTGATGGAGCCTGTGGCTAGCTGACAGTTAATGGGGTGAAGAGGGAAGAACTCAGGCTGGACCGGACAGACGGGTTCCAATGCTGTTCGATGCCCTTGTGACTTGGGCTACCATCTGCTGATTGGTTAAGTAAGGGGTTCGGAACAGAGCCCTTTTATTTCTAAATCCTGCAGCTTGCCACCATTCCCTCATGGAAGAAACCTCCCGGGAGCTCAGGTCCTTTTCTAAGAGGCTGGGGAAGCACAGAAGCCACTCGGCTTTCCCCTCCGCCCCATCCCAGGAGATCTGAGGATGCCCTGTGGCAAAATTCAGCAATGAGCAGTTTGTTTTTCCTTCCCTCCTCCTTAGCCCCGGCTCCCCACGACCCTGAAGCTCTCTCCATGCCCTGTGCCCAGAAGCAAGGGGGGAAGGTACAGAGAGAAGCTGATCATTTGCTGGAGACCAGACCATCAGAGCTGCCTTGAAAGGTAGTGAGGTCTCCATCATGGGAAGTATCCCAGCAGGAGGATGAGCACCTGTCGGGGCGCTGGTGTGGATTCCTGCTCAGGCAGCAGCAGCTGGGCGAGATGGCCCCTGGCATCCCTCCCCACCCCTGAGGTCCTGTGATTCCGAGCTTGGCCCTGAAGGCAGAATTAAAGGCAGAGACCATGCCCTATGGGAAGGCTATTGAAGGACCTTAGAAGTCTGGAGATGAGAAAATTCAGAGGGCACTGGACAGCCGTAAGGCCTTGAAGGGCAAAGGGTAGTATCTGGACCAATGGGGAGAGGGACCAAGGCAGAGGAAAAATCTTCCAGTACCTGGGCTGTCAATCCAACAGGTAGGGAGCTCCCTGTCACTACAGGTCTGCAAGTGGAAGCTGAGCATGTCTCTCCAGGGGTGCTTCAGGTCCTCTGCCTCTGGCTCCATGTCCTTTCTGCTGGGGTTTGTGTCCCCTAAGGCTGCCCTGACCCAAAGCCCTACCCTCCCTGGGCCACTGTTTCCTCAACTATAAAATGCAGGGTCCGAGAGGGCTGGGACCCCCTCTTTCCCTTCTCCCTGCCACGGCCAGCCAGGGCTAAAACAGGAAGTAGGAGTCCTCGGTCAGCCCGGCCCCCTGCAAACAGGAGGCCATGTCCTGGAGGAACTGGACCGAGCCGCAGACCAGGGCGAAGGGCTTCCTCCGACAGGAGCTGACCAGCTGCCGCACCAGGGCCTGGTTCAGGCGGCCCAAGTGGGTCTTCTCCTGGTAACTCCAGGGCAGCGTGTCCAAGGCAGCTTCCTGTGGAAACCAGAAGTGACCGGGCTGGTGAGGGAGGGGCGAGTCTTAGTGCTGAAAGGGGCGCGCTCAGCCCTTCGTCTTACAAATGGGGAAACTGAGGTACGGGCAGAGGATCTGAGCTGGAGGCTAAGCCCCTCATGAGACACAGGAGCAGCGCAGGGCAGGGGCTGGCTCCCAATGGGGGAGAGCCCGGGTGCCCTTCTGGCTGAGGAGGCTCCGCTCTAATCCACGGTTCTGTCTGTTGGGACGGCGCTGGGCTGGTCAGACAGAGCGCCGTGTCGGGGTCAGGAAGGCCCGTGTTCAAATCCTGCCTCTGACACTTACTGGCTGCATGGCCTGTTTGCCTCAGCTTCCTCATCTGTAAGGTGAGGATAATGAGGCACCTTCCTTCCAGGGGCCTGAGGAGGACCCAGTGGCTGGCCTGCTTCTCCCTTCCTTCTTTTAGATCTGTTTCCCCACCCGTAAAACCAGATTCCAGTCTCCCAGGGTCTGAAAGCAATTTACACAGGTCAGCTTGTGATTTCGAACCCAGATCCTCTGACCCCAAACCAGGTCCCTTTCCAGATGGATCCTGAGGAGAGGGGAGAGTGGCTCAGCCTCCACGGTGGGGAGCCCTCCCCTGCCCTCCTCCTATCGTCCCTCTCCCCTTGCCTCCCTCCTCCACCCTCCCTCACACCCCCCCCCCCCCCTGCCCACCGGCCTCACCTGACTGAGTACGAAGACTGTTCGGACATTCCAGTAGCGAGCCTGGTCCTCCAGGAGAGGCTTCAGGTAGACGCCCTGGAAGGTCCGGAAGCAGCCGACCAAGGTGACGAAGGTCTCGTCCGCTTCGTTGGCCGTGATATCCTTCAGGATGGGCAGCATGGGCGCCAGGCCGGTGCCCGACGCCAGCATGAGAAGCTCACCGTACTGGTGTGGGAGAGACAGAATGCAGAGGAAGGGAAAAGAGAGAGAGGGAAGGAAGGAGAGACAGAGAGAAGAGACAGAGAGAGGGAGGGAGGGAGAGAGAAAAAGAGGGAAGGAGTGAGAGAGAGAGAGAGAGAGAGAAAGAGAGAGAGAGACAGAGACAGAGAGACAGAGACAGAGACAGAGACAGAGAGAGAGGGAGGGAGAGAGAGAGAGAGAGGCACAGAGAGAGAGACAGACAGAGACAGAGAGGGGGGGAGGGAGGGAGAAAGAGAGGAAGGGAGGAAGAGAGAGAAAGGGGGGAGAGAGACAGAGAGACAGAGAGAGGCAAATAAATAAATACATTAACAGCAAAGGCTGGCCATACCAGCTCCTGCCCAAGTCTAGGACAAAGACCCTGACTCAGGACTCAGAAGCTCAGGCTCAAACTGCCTCTGAAGCTCACTGCTATGACTTGGGATCAGCTATCTTACATTCCTGAGCCTCAGTTTCCTTATCTGTAAAATGGCCTGCCTACTATGGACCAGCTGTTGTGCTCAGCAATGAGGACCCAGAGACGAAACTCCAGACGCTCCTGTTCTAACAAGGGAGAGCCAGGACATGCACATTCTGGGGAGGAGACAAGGGAGGCTTCTTGGGGAGGGGGTCACCAAGCTGATCTTGGGAGGCAAGTGGGGGTGGGGGCTTGTCTTTAGGGGACAGCTGAAGGTCAACTTGGCTGTGGCTGTAACTGAAGGGGGATGATGCACTATAGATCTGGAGAGGGAGGCCAGGGCCAAGCCAGGAAGGCTTTTCAAAGGCAAACAGAGTCTGGGTCTGACCCAGGAGGGAAGCTCCTTAGACATGTGTTTTAAGAAGATCCTTAAAAAGGAAAAGGACCCATTTGTGTTCAGAGTGGCTCTTTTTGTGGTGGACATCGAGGGGGTGCCCATCAGTGGGGGAATGGCTGACCAAGCTGTGGTGTTTGATTGTTTGCTTGCTTTTTGATGAGGGATATTTTTTACTCAAATTGTAAAATAAATGGTGCCGTGCAAATACAAACATGCTTTTGTCCTTTTTTTTCTTTTAAAGTTTGTGCCATAAGAACATCCCAAGGAAATAGTCATTTATCTTACTCTAAAATTCCCAATAAGGAGCAATTTAGACTTTGACAGAATCATCACTGTGTTATCACTGTGAAAGGGTAAGGGACCGTAAAGATCATCTAATCCAACCACCCCACTTTACAGAGGAGGAAACTGAGGTCCCAGACTAAATACAGGGATTTGAATCCAGTTCTTCTGACACTACAACTACCACTTTTCCCACTCTACCATACGTGGTATCCAGTTGTGATAGAATACTATTGTTCTAAAAGAAATGCTGAGCAGACTGACTGGAGAAAAGCCTGGAGAGGATGTGAGTTACATGAACTAATGATGAAGGAAGTGAGCAGAACCAGGAGAACACTACATAGTAATGTTGTACAATGATCAGTGACTTAGTGATTCTCAGCAGGGCAACAATCTAAGAAACTGCAAAGGACTCTTGAAAAAAGCTGTCCACCTCTAGAGAAAGGAGCGATGGGGTCAATATAGATTGAAGCAACCTATTTTGCATTCATTTTTTTTGATGGGGTTTTTTAGTCTTTTTTTAACAACATGACTAATATGGAAATATGTTTTTCATGATCACACAAGGATAACCTATATCAAATTGCTTAACATCTCACATCTGAGGGAGGGGAGATGGGAAGAGAATTTGGAACTCAAAAAAATTTTTAAATAAATGTTTTAAAAATTGTCTTTAGGAATAGCTAGGTAGTGCAGTAGATAGAGCCCCAGCCCTGAAGTCAGGAGGACCTGAGTATAAAATCTGGTCTCAGACACTTAACACTTCCTAGCTGTGACTCTGGGCAAGTCACTTAACTCCAATTGCCTCAACAAAAATAAATAAATAATTGTCTTTATATGTAAATGGTGAAAAATTATGTATAACACATATGTTAATATATAATATATAAATAATATGAATAAATGCCATAAAATGTTGTTTCATATAGTAATATATAAATATATGATATAATACAAAACACAAATACAAATAATATATAATAAAATATGTTATATATTACATATGTAATATATTTATATATTCTATTACATATATATATATAATATAGGAAGAGATAGGCAGATGGAAGAAGATGGTATTTGCAAAGTGCTTTTGAGCTATAAGCAAATGTCAGCTTCCTGACTGCCTCCAGTCCTTCTGCTGGACTCCTAGAACAAGATAGTCTGAGCCTTGCAGTCTTGTTTTTCATCACAAAATCTGAGAGCTACAGGGGACCTTCAGGGCCATCTGATCTATATTTTGTGCACAATGGGAATTCCCTAGAGGAGGGCCCCAACAAGTGGTCAACCAGACTGTGCACAGAGACCTCCGGGGATGGAGCGCTCGCCATCTTCCAAAGCAGTTTATTCCACTTCAGAAAGTTCTGATTGTTCATTATTTTTCCGACTACCAAGTGGAAATGGGCTTCCCTGTGCTTTCCACCTGTTGTTCTGAGTTCTGCCTTCCTGGGCCAAGCAGTTCTTCCCCATTCTCTGCCTGTCTTTGTGGAGAGCCTGCTTCCCATTTCTCCCTAGCTCCCTACTGAAAAAAAAGAAAAAAGAAAGAGATTCTAGGAGCCGGCAGCTGGAACAGACCTCAGAGGACCAATTCTACCTGTAGCCTTGGTGGCAAGTGGGCACTATGACTCTGTATGTTTTGAATGTACATAATTATTTCTTGCTGCTTCCCCCATTAGGATGTGAGCTACCTAAGAGCAGGATTGTGTTTACCTCGCTTTGTATCCCCAGCATACAGCAGGCATTTAATAAATGCTTGTTGACCTATTGAAAAACCTTCCAATCTTGGAGGATCTCTTATATTGCTTTGTATCTATCCTGGCCCTGGCCCTGCTGCCAGAATCTCATCCCAAAACCTCCTGTGCGCCCGCCCTTGCCTCAAGAATTGAAGAGTTCCACACCTGGCTCCGTCCTATATATCTAGCCTTCTCCCAGACTGCCTGCCCAAGGGGTCTGGGACATACATAATAAAGTAAAGAACTCTGGCTCGATTTCTTACAAGAGAGGCAGTGTAGTGCAGTGAGTGGGGAGCTGGTTTTGCATGTGTGATCTTGGTAAGCTTCTTAACCTCTCTGGGCCAGTTACCCCAGTGTCTCTTCCAGCTCTAAATTTATGATCTCGGGGCTTTCTGAAAAGAAAGCGATAGACTATTTAATTTATGTCCACTCCATCACCTGCAAGTCTCTCAGCCCCCAAGAAAGTAAGAGTCCTTGAGATTCAGGAACAAAAAGGACAGGATTAAAAGGATTTTACTTTTTCTGTGAAAACAAACCTCGATTAAAATTACAATATAAATAAATACTAATTGCTTATTATGAACATACTGAAATACCTCCACTCCCTGGGAGAAGCTTAAAAGCTACTTCTGGGATGGCTTCTTCTCATTTGGCCCAGGAAGGAATCGTGAAGGCTGTGACATGAGCGCCCTATTTATATTCACCTGGTTTGGTTTGTATGGGAAGCCCCCAAAAGGTCCTCGCCAAAACGCCATGTCGCCAACTTTCCAGGACTTGACATGCTGGGACATGAGCCCTGTCTCATAGCACTGGAGAGGAAAATCAAGAACATTAATGAGAACACAGAAATGAAGTGGAACCTGAAGAGGTAAACTCAAGATGGAAAAGGTAATTGGCAAGGCAAGGTAAACGAGAAAAGGCATAAAGGATAAAGCAAAGTGACTGGGTGGATTGGGTGGGTGGGTGGGGTGAATGAAAAGCTGGGGCAAGCTGGCAGAAGAGGGGTGGGCTACAGCTATGGTGATGTTGTTAAGACATATTGCTTGCAATCTTGGGGTGAGGAAAGGGAGGGAGGGAGGGAGAAAAATTGGAAATCAAAATCGGACAAAAACGGATGTTGAAAACTATTTTTACATGTCATGGGAAAACAATGAAATAATATTAAGAGGAGACTGAGGAGGGAACAGGATATAGGGGTGCCAAGTTACTCAGAGATGACAACTGCTAAAAGTTTTAACCGAGTGCTTAGAGGTGAGTTGTAATCACCCAGAAGTAGGTTAAAAAAAAGGGAGAAAGTTCCCAACAATATGAAGAGTAGGGTGCATTGTGTGGTGACTTGTGCTGGATGATGGATGCTCGTATTTCTGTCACAGCGCAGCGAATGTCATCTAGGCCCCAAGTGTAGAGTGACTTCCGTCCTGGAGGAGAAGGTGAAGGGACATCAAGGGACATCCCTTCTCCTTTCAGGATGTGGGGAAAATGAAGGCAGAATAGAATAAAAGGGAGGCTTCTGTGGGGGGAAGAAAGGGACCCGAGGGGAGGAGGGGAAATGTGAGCCTAGTCAGGATGATGGAGCACCAAAGAGGGAAGAGAAAGGCAAGGCAAAAGACACCTGCACAGTCAAAGCTTTAAAAAACAGATCTGAGGCTCTCCCTGAAAAGGAAGCAGCTGGATGCTCTGAGGAAGAAGTCATGTGTACTCCCAAGAATGATTCAACAGAACCACAGACACTCTCAGGTAAGAGAGCTCCTCCACAAAAGGCACAAAGGCAGTGGGCTGGATAATATCTACATAGGGCTTTAAGATTCAAAGTTTTTATAAGATAATAGCACTAGAGCTGTCTGTGATCTTCTTGGGGCATAACCTCCCATGACTTATCAAAACGGCCACCCAGTTCTGATAATTCAGCACGAACGATATCCCTTCAGAAGGAGCCTAAAACATATCATCAATAATTAGGAAGTTTTGCACAAGAAACTGAAGCCCGTAATGGGACAGGTTATTTTCCTCACTGATGTCCAATAAAGCCAAGAGAGGCAGAAGAGAAAAATTAATCTAGGGAAGTGAACAAGTATCCTGCCAGAGACGGAGTACACCTAACAAAAGTGGGTAAGTCTAATCAAAAGGATGGAGGAGGGAGAAGGCTGTATATATTTATCCCCTAAGTAAGATACTATGGAGCAGGACTCCCGTTGGTAGGCAGGACCCCTTCTTAGAATAATGGCTTAAAAACATAGCTGAAGAAAATACTAAATTTCAGTTAGATTAGCAAAAAATAAAAATATAATTCAAATTCACAGAATCCCTGAAATTTATCCATGGAAAGTCATGGACTCAGAGTTAAAAATCCCTGCTTTAGATAGTAACTACCCCAAAAGAAGAATATTAGAATCCAAGATAGTCAGAAGTTCACAGGAGACAAAAATCCAGGAAAGGTCAAGTTCATGGCCCCAAATATTCACATAGAAATGCTCAAAATTTAGGCAGCAGATGAAGAGAGCTCAAGATCCTGACCCAAGAAAACAATTTTAGACCTTATGGGTGCCACTGGAACTTGAAGGGAGCAAAGCCCATGACTGAATTGTGGCTCTGAATGCAGATACCTTATTCAAATGAAAAAAGGTGGATAGAAGATGTCTACTCGTGTAAGGAAATCCAGGGTGCACAGAGAAAAACCAGAAAATATTTGGGTAAAGATCTCTAGAAGAAAAAACTAAAGCAGTGTTGCCCTTGGAGTAGATTACAGACCACCTGGACAGAAATAAGAAATAGAAAAAGAGGCAGAGAGGTATGATACCCCAGTGATGGGGGACTTCAATTATTCAAAGACCTGCTAGAGCTCTCTCTCTGGCAAAAACAGAACAACCAATAACTCACTGACCCGCTTTACTGATAATTTCATCTTGTAAAAGTAGAAGGAATCAAAAAGAGGAAATTCTAGGGAGGAATTGGTAGCTGGGATGGAAATGATGGGTACCTCATGGAGAAAGTGACTACTCCCTTCTAAAATCTATGATAGAAAATGAGGTGGAAAATGGGTATAGTCTGCCATATACACCCTGAGTTCTGGAAAAGTAGATCAAAGGGCTAGCAAGAAGGATAGGAATGATTTTAGGGATAAAAAAAATTTTATGGGAAGCCTAGGAGAGTGAAAGATGCTCAAGAATGAAATTCTAAAGACACACAAAGAAACAATTTCGGGGCAGCTAGTTGGCGCAGTAGATAGAGCACCAGCCCTGAAGTCAGGAGGACCTGAATTCAAATCTAGTCTCAAACACTTAATACTTCCTAGTTGTGTGAACCCTAGGCAAGTCACTTAATCCCAATTGCCTCAGGAAGAAAAAAAAGAAAGAAAGAAACAATTACAGCAATATTTTTCTGAACAGATTTGGATACATCAGCAATTCACCAATTAACTTAATTTTCCCCTGAGGCAATTGGGGTTAAGTGACTTGCCCTGGGTCACACAGCCAAGAAGTATTAAGTATCTGAGATCACATTTGAACTCATGTCCTCCTGACTGCAGGGCTGGTACCCTATCCCCTGCGCAAGCTAGCTGCCCCTCAGTTAACTTAATTTTTAAAACAAGAAACATACAAAAGATGGAATCAAGACCAGAGAATAGAGAATGAATCTAAGTCTATGACACAGTCCCATAAAAATAGTGTCAGAAGTGGGCAGCAGCTGGCAAAAGAAGCTAGACAAAGTCATTTAAAGAAAAAAAAAGCTCTTAGTTGTCCTTAGTTCAGAGTGGCTGGGACCATGACAATATAAAACAGAGAGGAAGTGGCTTTATTCTGATCGCTTGGTTGTTGTTGCCAAAAGGAATGACTTTTGCACTGAAAATGACAGAACAAAAATAATTAACAGAGTTGAGGCTCAAGGTTAGAAGAGAGCATCTAGCTGACTTTGATAAAGTCAAGTCTCTGACCCAGGTGCTGAAAGAAATGACAGGTGAGAATGTCAAACTATCAGTGATAAATACGAGATCATAAAAAAATAGAAAGATTGGGGAATGGCCAGAAATGTCCAGATATGAAAAAAAAAATGGAACAGGGTAGAATTTGCAAGCATCAATGCCTGGGACATACTAGATGGGTTTTGTCATTCAGTCACGTCTGACTCTCTGTGACCCCAATTGGGGTTTTCCTGGCAGAAATATTGAAGCTGTTTGCCATTTCCTTTTCCAGCTCATTTTGTAGGTGACGAAACTGAGGCAAACAGGGTGAAGTAACTTGCCAGCACGACACAATATAAGAATTGGCTGTGGAACCACGGGCAAATGACATACCTCCCTGTACCTCAGTTCTCTCACTTGTAAAATGAGGGGATTGGACTTAGTAGCCTCTAAGATCCCTCTCAGTTCTAAATCTAAGATCTTATGAATGCTAAAAAAATTTGTAAATAAAAAAAGCTTCTTGTAAGCTGATTGTCATATGGGTTCTTAAAGCTCTTTTGTTTATTATTTCAGAGATTTTCAAAGGCAGAATGGTGCGCGTCCCCTTGAGTTTTTGTTTTTCTAAGCAGAGAGGCTTGGGGTTTAATTGATAAATTCACTCCTGGGGTACTGAGTATTTCTTCTATGATGATTCGGTTTCAACTTGGCAGGAAGTCTCCAGTGAAGTGCTCCAGGGATCTGTGCTTAGTACTAAGCTGTTTAATATTCTTATCAGTGACTTGAGATCATCAAAATTTATACTTTTAAATTTATATCAAATTTAAAACCTGGTGAAGAACTATTAACACACTGGATGATGGAATGAGGATGCAAACAGATTTGGGCTAAACCTAATAAGATTAAACTCAGGAGAGAGAAAAGTAAAAATCTTCCCTTTTTTGTAGAAATTGGACTAGGTGGCCAGTGAGGTCCCTCCCAACTCTCAGGTTCTGACAACTGAACCTTCCATGGCATGAGTTCTAGGTCCCTCACTAGCCTGGCTCCCCGCCTCTGGACAGTCTCGCTTAATAATGAATATCCTTCCTAACATGTAGCACCCGGAATCGAACACGCTAATCAAGATGTCTCACCGGGGCAAATTGAATCCTTTGTCACTAATTCAACCATTATCAATCACCGCTAAACTACTAAAACTTGGCTCTCCACTCAACTCCTAGGAAAACCATTATACTCATTTGTCTACGTGATTGCAGTCAGTGAAAAAGATCTGTGCAAAGCCTCTTAGTAAGCTGCTCATGGTACAGGTTCTTAAGGCTCTTGTTTGTTATTCCTGTTAGCTGCTTTCTCAGTTACTGATCGCCTGGTTCCGTGGAATGGGTGCTAAGCTGTTACTAATCAGCTAGCTCTCCTCCTAATGTCCTATTTCAGAAGATTGGTGAGGGGGCAAGGCATACAAAAAAGGTACTGCTGTTCTAGACTGGGTTCTAAGCAGTAAGGAGGAATGGTGGAAGAAGCAAAAATGACATCACCTTTGGAAGACCTCATCAAATGAAAAACCTGGTGAGCGGTCCTTTAACAAGCTGGATGATGGAGTCGAGATCCAAACAGATTTTGGCAGATTACAGCACTGGGCTGAACATAATAAGATTAGGTTGATTAGGGATAAAAGTAATAATTTTGCACTTTGGCACAAAAAGTCAATTCAAAAGTACAAAATGAAGGAGCTGAAAAGAGATCTGGGGGTTCTAATGGACCACAGTCTCCTCAGTTTGATTCAGCACAATCTCAATATGATTTTTTTTTTAACTTTTGTTGGCTATTTATCCTTAAGGGTTTGTTACAGATGAGAATACTGGGCTAGGCAGAACTGTACTTTAGAAAAGTGACTTCTTTTTATTTATTTATTTTGTGGGGCAATAGGAGTTGAATGCCTTGCCCAGGATCATACAGCTATGAGTGTCACATTTGAACTCAGGTTCTCCTGACTCCAGTGGCCATGAAGTATCCCCTGCATTACCCAGCTGCCCCTAGAAGAATGAATCTTAAAGGGGGCAGAGATGGAATAGAATAGCCTAGGATATCTTCAGGACTGACTTGCTAAAAGGGAAACTGGCTCAGAAGGATGGGAGGCTTGATAATGAAATAAATTCTGGTGACACAATCACCATTGCGTCCACAGGGGAATAAGGAGAGGAAATGCAGCTGAACAGGGACTTAGCCAAGAAATGGAATTGAAAGGAATACATCCACGAGATGGAAGGGAGGATGGGTAACCACAGTACAAGGGAGAGATAGTTCAGCACCAAGAACAGGGCGTGGGCATCTTCTGGCTCCTTCACATCTCTGTCCCCCTCTCTCTTCTTCCTCCTTCCCTCTTTCTCTTCCTTCTTTTCCCTATTCTTCCCTCTCCTCCCTCTTCTTCTTCCTCCTCCTCCTCCTCTCCCTTCTCCTTCCCCTTCCTCCTTCTCTCTTCTTCCCTTCTTCCTTCTCCTCTTCCTCCTCCTCCCCCCTCATCTCCTTTCTCTTTCCCCTTCCTCCTCCCCTGCTTCTCCTCTTTCTTCTCCCTTGCCTCCTCCTCCTCCTCCTTTCCTCCGCCTCCTCCTCCCCTCCTTTTTCTCCTCCCCTGCTTCTCCTCTCTTCTTCCCTTCTTCTCTCTCCTCCTCCTCCTCCTCCCTCCTTTTCTTCTTCCTCCTCCTCCTTCCCTCTTCTTCCTCCTCCTCCCCCTCCTCCTCCCCCCCTTTTTGTTCTCTCCCTGCTTCTCCTTCTCTTTCTCTCTTCTCCCCTTCTTCCTTCTTCTTCCCTTCCTCCCCTCTCTCCTTTTCTTCCTCTTCTTCCTCTTCTTGGTGAGAATTCTCTAAAACCCTCAAGCCCTCTCTGCTCTCTGTCCCACCTACTGTGTCCCAGTCTCTGTTGATCTTCCACATTTGAGTGGAAATTCTCTGAAAGGCAAGGGCTGTGTTGTTTATTGATCACCAGCATTTAACATCAGGCCTGATACGTAGTCAGTGCTTAATATTCATGCTTTTTTACTCATTCATTCATTCATGACCTTAATAAAGGTTTTATGAAAAAATTAGGGGTAATTTCACCTATTTATCATAGGTCTTGTACCAAAGAGAAGCAGGGCCCTATGGGGATAGCAACAGGAAGCCTAAGTACAGAACAAGGGGAAGTTGGGAATAAAAAACCTAAAAAAATAAAAAAGGACTTGAGAGAAGTGATTACTTTTGTATTCTATTAATAACTAATTATTAAACTAGAATTGAGGTTTCCCCTTTTTATTTCCTCAGTGAGGTGCCAATCCCTATGGATCAGTCAGTCAGTCTGTGAGATTGGCCTAATTCTCAGGGTACAAGCTACTGGTCTTGGGCAGAGCCCACCCAATTAGGGGATGTGACTTTCGTTTGTAGTCTTAATAATCTAACTTTAGATGCCTTCCAGCTCTAAAGCACAGAGGCCATGCCCTTGTACTCCTCCACTGCAATGGAGGGAACTCAGGTTATGAAAGAGAAAATCAGCTGGTGATCTGGGTAGAGATGGACTCTTATGCTTGGAGAGATGGAGGCAGCTGAGTCTCTGGATCAAGTCATATTCTCAGAGGGAGGAGCTTCTGAAGCCTCTTAGCCCACCTCCTCATTAATATGCCCACCCATTCATTAATCATCAACCAACCAGGGCTGATTTCTACCTGTCAGAGGCACTCCCTTTTTCCAAAGATACTTAAGCATTCAGTGATCATCATCGTTTTGTCTTTGGTTACTGAGAAAACCCATTCTCCATCAATGTATTATCAGTTAGCCTAATTAATAGATTGATTATTAATTACCCAGAAACTTGTCTTTTGGGCCTTCCATTTGTCTAAAAAACAAAACAAAACAAAACAAAAAACTATGTTGGGAACAAGAAAATGATGAGGGAATAAACAGGAATAAACAGTCAACAAGCATTTTTAAAGGTGCCTACTATGTGAAGGGCAGCTAAATGGCACAATGGAGAGAGCACTGGCCCTGAATTCAAATCCAGTCTTAGACACTGTCCATATTATAAAATAAAAAAAAATTTGTGGGAGAGACTTGGGGGAGAGGGATCAGGAAAGGCATCATGTAAAAGGTGGGGTTGAGATAAGTCTTGAAGGAAACTACCTATTTAAAGGGGTAGAAGTAAGGAAACTTTGTTCCAGATGCAGAAGGCAGCTAGAACAAAAACTGAAACAAGGTACCAGAGTAGCAGTCTTAATTTTCCAAAGGCAAACTACAGGCCTACTGGTCTCTGATAAAATTCTAGTACAGGATATTAAAGAGAAGGTTTGTAAGTCCTTAGGAGAGAAGAGACAGACTACCAAGAGCCAGATAATTTAATTAAGAATGAATCAGTACAACTCTGAGGTACCATCTCTCACCTCCCAGATTGGCTAAGATGACAGGAAAAGATAATGACGAATGTTGGAGGGGAAAACTAGGACACTAATGTAGAGGGCTGCTGTGAACTCATCCAACCATTCTGGAGAGCAGTTTGGAACTATGCCCAAAGGGCTATTAAATTGTGCACACCTTTTGATCCAACAGTGTTTCTACTGGGTCTGTATCCCAAAGAGATCTTAAAGGAAGGAAAGGGCCCCACATGTGCAAGAATGTTTGTGGCAGCCCTTTTTGTAGTGGCTAGAAACTGGAAGCTGAAGGGATGCCCATCAATTGGAGAGTGGCTGAATAAATTATGGTATATGAATGTCATGGAATATTATTGCTCTGTAAGAAACGATCTTATAGGTGATTTCAGAATGGCCAAGAGATCAAGAGAACATTGGACACAGCAACAACAAGATCGTGTGATGATCACCTGTGATGGACTTGGCTCTTCTCAATAATGATTCAAGGCAATTCTAATTGGCTTGGGATGGAAAATGCCAGCCACATCCAAAGAGAGAACTATGGAGACTGAATGTGGATCAAAGCATAATGTTTTTTGTTTATTTGTTTTCTTTCTCATGTTTTTTCCCCTTTTGGTCTGATTTTTCTTGTACACCATGACAAATATGGAAAAAAGGATTCTACATATATAACCTGTATCAGATTGCTTGCTGTCTTGGGGAAGAGGGAAGTAAGAGAAGTACAGAGAAAAATTGGAAACACAAAGTTGCTGAATGTTGAAAACTATCTTTACAGCTCTTTGGAAAAATAAAATACTATGAAAAAAAACTTCAGCCAAAAGAACTTTTGCTCCATGGATTTGTTCTCTCACTGTCACAATAAAGAATACTTGTCACTTAAAAGGTAAAAAAAAATGATTCCATACAGGAATTGATGCTGAATGAAGGGAGCAGAACCAGGAAAACATTGTACACAGTAGTAACAACATTGTACGGTGATCAGCGAGGATAAACTTAACTCTTCTCAGCATACAGGGATCCGAGACAATTCTAAAAGCCTCATGATGGAAAATGCCATCCAGAACGGAGAGAACTAGGGGGTCTGAATGCAACTTGAAGTGTGCTATTTTCACTTTTTGTTTTTTTTTTTGTTCTCGTGGTTTTCCCCTTTTGTTCTAATTCTTCTTTCACAACATAACTAATGTGGAGACATGTCTGATTATCCATCTATACCCTATATCAGATTGCTTGCTTTCTCGGGCAGGGGGGAAGGAAGGAGAAAAAATTTGGAACTCAAAATCTTATAAAAGTGAATGGAACTAGAAAAAAATATTAAGTGAAAGAAAAAAAATGAGTCAGACCCCAGACCCAATTCCAACTCCCCCCTCCCTGGTTTTTTTTTTTTTTTTTTGGTCTGAACTACCAGATGAGGGGAAGCTAGTGGCTATTGATTTCAGCCAGATATTTGGCCAAGAGTCTCAAGAAGTCACTTCAGACAAGATGGAGAGACATGGACCAGCTGATAACAGGCTTAGGAAGGCAGGGACTGACTGAATGACGGGACTCAAAGAATCACAGCCAGTACGAGACCCTCACCCAAAGACAGGTCTCCAGGGGATGCTCCTGGGGTCTAGCCTCAGCCCTATTTATTCATTCTTCATTTGGAGGATATAATTTAGTAAGCTCTTAACATGGGCTACAAACTGGGAAGGAGAGAGAGAGAAAATTGAGATACAATGTGCCCTGCTCATTCTGAGGAAGGCCTCAAGCTACAATTCCTTTATGGGCCCTCAAGTCAGTCAAGGTCGTGAGGTGACATAGTGGATAGTGTTGGGCTTGGAGTCAGGAAGTCCTAACTTCAAATCTAGCCTCAGACACTTAACTCAGTTTGCCTCAGTTTCCTTATTTCTAAAATGAGAGCTGACAATAGCACATCCCCCCCCAAGTTGTTGTGAGGATAAGTGCTTTGCAAAACTTAAAAGTACCCTGTAAATATTAGCTTTATTATGAGCGTTCCTCTACCAGGTTGGAACACTACAGGATGAGTGGGGAAATCACCTCCTTTTCTCTGTCTCCTCCTCTCACAGCCCTTGTCTATCTCCATCTAATCAAAATAAGATTACCATGGCAACCATGCTCCAACAATCATTCCCTGAAGTTAATGGTTAGCTCCCTCCCTTGCCAATACCTGATTAGCAATGACTCATTTTTGGATAAGCTCTCTAGTATTAGGATTGAACCAAGTCAATCTGTTTTCTTTACCTACCAAGTGTCAGGGTCCTGTGTCCTCTGACTGCCAGGGCTCCGAGACTGCTGATGGGAGCATGGGGAGAAAAAAGGGAATGGCTGAAAAGGGGACGTCAAGGACACAGCTGCCACCCTGAGATGGGGATCTGTCACCGTCAAACACCCTGGGGGACCTGAGGGCCCAAGACCCAAGCCGTGTGGCTTGTAGCACAGCCTGACTGCAGAGATTCCCCTGTGTGTGTGTGTGTGTGTGTGTGTGTGTGTGTGTGTGTGTGAAAGAGAGACAGACAGACAGACACAGAGAGAAAGATGTGGAGGAGAGGAAGAGAGAGAGAGAAACAGAGAGAGATAGGGAGAGAGAGAGGGGGGGAGGAGGAGGAGGAGGAAAAGGAGGAGGAAGAGGAGGAAGAGGAGGAGGAGGAAGAGGAGGAAGGGAAGAGGAGAGGGAGAGACAGGTAGAGAGACAGAGACAGAAAGAGGGAGAATGTGAAGGTGGGAACACAAGCTTTGACGCCTAGGGAAAGTTGCCCATTTCAGGCTGAGGCCCTCAGGGTACCCCCAGGCTCCCTCTTTCCCTTGACCCTCCCAAGGGAGTCCAAGTCCACTGCCCCCTTCCCCAACACTCTCTTCCCCTGCAGAGATGCTGAAGGGCAGTCAGTCTGACAGCCAGCATCTTCTTGCAGCCCCGTCTTCATCCATGTAAAGCTGCTCCCTCTCCCTGCACAAATCCGTTCTGAACCAAAGCTCATGTTTTAAGACTTAAGAGTCTCCTGATCGGCCTTGAGCCCTGAGTGGCTTGTATTAATCGGTCAACATTTATTCAGCACCTACTGGGTGCCCAGTGCCTCCCCACAGGAAACTCCCATTCTATCCAGGGAGAAGACATGTCTCCAAGCTACATACAAAGTCAGTTTTTGGGGGGAGGTGCTGGAGGGGCCCGAGGGCAGGCAAGTGTCCTCGATGGGGAGAAAGCCCAGGCAAAGGCTCAGAGATGGAGCAGCAGGGGACGGCCACTTTGGCCAGAATATAGTGTTGAGGAAGGGAAGAGACTTAGATCTCAGAGGTCAGCTCCCTATCCGTTAAGCCACACTGCCTCCAGTGATTGTTTGTGTTTTATGAGCTTTTTGAAGCTCTGTGAGTTGAATAATGCAGAGATTATTCCCCTTATTTTAAAGGTGTAAACTGAGGCTTGGGAAGGTGAGAAGGAGAACACTTTTTTTTTTTTTTTTGAAGAGCACTTTTTGAAAGTGCAAAGAGGACCCTGCTCTGGAGTCAGAGGCCCCGGGTTCAAATCCCTCCATTGTCATTTACTAACTCATATGATAAGGGGTATTTCATTTCCCTGGACCTCAGTTTCCTCACCCGAGAGTGCGACTGGCTGATCTGGGAGGCCCATCTGCTAAGTAGGGCGGCGGGGGACACAGTCTAGGTCCAGACTCCAGTCTGAGAGTTCGCCCGCCCCAGGCCATCGTCTCTCTGGCAGCTTTACTTGCAGAGATGTTTAAGGCCCCATTTAGCCCCAGTGGCTCAGAGATAATTAATCATTCCCCTAAAAGAGAAGCTTTACAGTTGCCCAGGGAGGATAATCAATCTCACAGCTGGGAGAAAAACAGCTCCTCTGAATAGATGCTTCCACGCTGGGCTGTGAGGCAGCACCCCCTCCCAGACACCCAGCGTGGGGAGCCAAGGCAAGTGGGAGAGGGAACGGGGAGCTCTCGGAAACCACTGGCACAATGAGAAGGGGGTGCTAGAGAGCTGGGGGCCCAAGAAGTGGCCAGCTTAAAGCAAAGACTGGAATGAGAGACTCCCAAGGGAGAGGAAGCAAAAGGACAGGAGGACAGATTGAAGGGGAGGAAGGGAGAAGGGGAGGGGAGGAGGAGGAAAAGAGGGAGAGAAGGACAGAGGGAAGGGGAGGAGGGACAAAGGGGAGAGGGATAGATGAAAGGGGAGGAGGGGCAAAGGAGAGAGGAGAAAGAGGGGGAGGGGAGAAGGAAAGGAAGTAGGAAGGAGAGAGGGAAGGGAGAAGAAGAAAAAGTGTGGGGGAGAGAGTGAGAGAGGGAAAAGGAAATGGGAGGGAGGGAAAGAGAAGAAGAGGATGGGAGAAGGCAAGGGGAAGGTAAGAAGGGGAAAAGAACGGGGGAAAAGGAGAGGAAGGAGAAAGGGGAAGAGAGGAAGGGCTGGATTAGAGGAGGTCAGCTCCAGAAGGGACTTTATTGATCCAAAGCTCTCATCTCAAAGATGAGGCAACGGGCTCAGAGAATGGCAGTGTGCCACCCTAACTGTGGCAGTTCAGGCTGACATAGGGCTTTCGCCGTGATCCTGTGAGGGCGGGAGGCCGGACAGCAATCCCATTTCACAGACAAGGCAATGGGGAGCCCAGAGAGAGATTAAAAAGGAGATGCTATGGTCACTAAGGCAGTGGAGTAACAGCCCAAATGTTGCTTGGGGTCTCCTGACTTAAGCAGCTTCACTGAAAGTCACTGAAAGTGACTTGTCCAAGGTCTCCCAGCCAAGTAGAGAACCCTCAGTCCTGGAACCCTCCTACATGGCTCTGATTAGGAAGCCAGACCCTTCTGGTTTGGGCTCTTCTGAGCGTAGCCTTGCAACTAAGGAATAAAGATGGATGACTTCCTCTTGCCTCTTACTAGAAAGGCATCAACCAAGTAGACAGCAAATGATCCCAATACACCTTTCTTTACCACAATTGAAGACCCAGAGAACCCAGAGAGCTTTTCACAGAAATAACACTCAACGAATAACAACAGAGACATCCTTCAAATGGGAGGCACGCTGGGACCTCCAATAAGGAAGCTAGTACAGTTTTGGTTCCTGATTCACTGTGTGAGCTAAGGGAAATTAGTTTACCTAAAATTTCTTTATTATAAAGTTGGAATAAGAAGCCTTGCCCAATCATGACAATTCACATTTATATATGTTTTAGGTGATAAAGCAATTTATATGTTATTTAATTTGATCTTCATAATGGTTCTATGAAATAATATAGGGTAGAAAATAGAATTCTGGACTTAGAATCATGAAGGCCTGGGTTCAAATTCTGCCTCTTATACTTGGTAGCTATATGATCTTGGAAAATATATTCCATCTCTCTGTCTCAGGAAACTCTCTAATACTAATTGAGAATCAGCAATCAAATACTTAGAATTGAAGGGACCATAGAAGACTTTGTTTTTCAAATCTTTCCTTTTTTTTGGATAGGAAAACTTGGGACAAATGGAGGCTAAGCCACTTGCCTGAGGTCACACAAGTAGAAATAAATAGACAAATTTTTGATTGATATAGGATTTCCATAGCCTGAGGAAGATCATCAGTATTAAGCCTAAAAGTCCTAAGTTTAATGTTTAAAGGGATCTTTAAGGCTATTTAATTCAGCCCTCCCATTTTATAGAGAAGAAAACTGAAGCCTGGAGAGTTGATATTTTCCTAAGGTTACACATATAGTCATTGAAAAAGTACATATAGGGGCAGCTAGGTGGCACAGTGGTTAGAGCCCCAGCCCTGAAGTCAGGAGGACCTGAGTTCAAATCTGGTCTCAGATACTTTCTAGCTGTGTGACCCTGGGCAAGTCACTTAACCCCAATTGCCTCAGCAAAAAGCAAAAAAAAAAAAAAGTATATATATATATTTTTACTATAAGACTAGCGTTCCTTCTACCACCTCCATACTGCTTCAAGTAATTGAAATATTAAAGAGGACTGAACTTAAGAGTCAGAAGATCTGGATCCCAGAGAGAACAACTAGAGCTCCATGATCCTGGTAAGGTCATTTTGTTGTCTTTGAGCAGATTTCCTCAATGGCAAATAGAAATATCAGCACTTTAATTACTTATCCCGTGACATTGCTGTGGGGAATCAACCCTTAAAATACGATATGACCATTCTATTTCATAGCAAGAAACAAACAAAGATTCAAGGTATAGAAAGAAATGAAAAATATGTCATTTTAACATATGATCTGATAGAAGAATATGTTTTACTTTACAATTTATATGTATTAAAAAGGGTTTGTTCATTTGTTTCCGGGGGGGGGGGGGCGTGCGCAGGAAGCTAAGAGAGAGAAAAGGAATGCTTGCTAAATGTTTTAAAAATATAGTTAAACATATTTAACATGTATTGGACTACCTGTCATCTAGGGGAAGGGGTAGGAAGAATGAGAGAATGATTAAGCATTTATGAAGCGCCTACTGTGTGCCAGGCACTGGACAAGCACTTTACAAATATTATCCCATTTGATCCTGGGAGTTATCAGCCCCATTTAACAGAGGAGGAAACTGAGGCAGACAGGTTAAGTTGTTTATACAGGATCACCCAGCTAGTAAGTATCTGAGGCTAGATTTGAATTTAGGACCTGAGTTCCAATTCCACCCTTTACCATGGTGGGATGTTGAGAAGTCCCGGAGGGGGCTGACCGAAATGAGCTCTAAGGTCCCTGCTAGCTTTGAGTCCAGGATCCTGGGTCCCTACAAATTAGGGATCTCCTTAATAAGGAATGGCCAGAGAAAAGGGGAGCCCAGCTATAAGGGAGACCAGGCTTCCCACATTTGGAGGTTTTTAAGCTTCTCCTTGAGACTTGAATCAGAGCAAGAAAACAATTGAAAAAAGCATAGATTAAACACCTACTGTGTGCCAGGTACCATCCTAAGCCCCAGGGAGACAAAGAAAAGCAAATAGAGTTCTTGTCCTTCAGGCCCTTCCATTCTAATGGAGGAGACCACAAAAGCAGGTATACACAAGATCTCAGTGCAAAGGGCCCTGCTCTGGAGGGGATCTCCGTTCAAATCCTGCTATTGTCATTTATGATATTTGCAATTCATTCTTCCTTTGGGTCTCAGTTTCCCTCTCTGTAAGATGAGAGGGCTGTGCTACATTTCCTCTACGGTCCTTCCAGGGGTCAGCCTAGAAACCCAAGTCACTTAATCTCTCTGAGCCTCAGATGAAGGGGGGGTGGGGTTCTAAATGATGATCCTGCTTCTGGTGCTAGTCACTGACCTTCCTCGGGTCTCAGTTTCCTCTTTTGTAAAAGGGGAGGGCTGCATACATAGCCAGAGGGTCCCCTCAGATTTTAGCCTTGGAGCCTGCACCCCCACGGTCTCCCCAGCTGTGCCAGGCTGCCTGCCATTTCTTGCTGCCGCCTCAGCCCCAGCCACCCAGGCGCTCTCCTCGATTAGAGAAACGAGCTGAGAGCTGACATCTTTACGGCCCTGGCTTTGATCGGTCTTCCATAAAAGCGGTTACCCCTGAGCCCTTTGTCGGGAGCCAGGAGCTGCCTCGGGGAGGAGGGGGCCCAGCTCTCCCCCGCCCCCCAAGCCAGCTGGGGTCCGTGACCTCCTGGCTACGCCACATCAGCAGAATCTCAGCCGCCCCTCACCGGCCGGGAACAAAATGAGAGACGCTGCCCGGCAATGAAGCTTACCTTAATTAAAACTTCAAAATACCCCTCAGAGTTCCCACAGCTAATCGGCGTATAGGCCCTCTGAATTTCCAAGCCATTCACGGTCCCCCTAGGAAAGAGAAAGGCAGGGGCTGATGAAGTGGGCCCCAGACCACAGGCCTCTCACCAGCTCTCTCCACTTGATTGGGGGATGTTTGCAGCTCGCCCACGCTTTCAAAGTGGGGAAATAGCAGACCAGAGAAGGCAAGCCCTTTATTTAGGGGTAAAAAGAAAAACAAATTCAACTCACTCTAGCGACTACTCTGGCAGTCCTGGAATAAGTGCTTAGCAAAGCGCTTGGCACACAGTAGGAGCTTAATAAGTGTTCACTGACTTGATTTTACTTGAATTAGAAATCAGAAGACCTGGACTTCAATTCTAGTTCCCAGGATCACTGAAAGGGTTTTCCCAGGCCATCTAGTCTAACCCCTCTTCTTCCATTTTACAACTAGATGGCCAAGCAGACTGAGTTCAAATTCTACTATCAATCACTTTATTAACTGTATGACACTGGGCAAGTCACTTTAACCTCTGTGTGCTCAGTTTCCTCATCCGTTAAAATGGGAACCTATCTTTCAGAGTTGTTGTGAGGATCCAATGAGATGATGGATGGATGGGATCTACCACAAGGCTCAGTTTCTCCTTCCTTCTCTTTCCTGCTTTCTGTGCTTCAGGCCATAATTAGCTTTTTGCCACTTTTTTCCCCTCCTAAAGACCACACTTGTGTCTCTCTTCTCCCCCAGGCCAGTGAGAAGCACAGGCAAAGCCAGGAAGCCGCTGTGGCTAATGGGAAGCCCAGGATCTTTCAGCTGAGGCTGCGGGAGGCACAGACACATGAGGGAATGGGCATGTCTGCCTCAGCCAGAGCCCAACTCGGGAGGGGGGCGGCCTTGTCACAAGAGAGCGGGCTTCTTACCGTAAGATGAGATGCTGTCCGGGGCTCAGCCCCAGCCGTCTGCTCTCGGGCAGCTCGAAGCGGACCTGACAGGTATCATCCGTCAGCTGCTCCATGGCGCTAATGCGGAAGGCCTCAAAGGTTTCCTGGCTCAGCTCTGAGAGACGAGGCTGCAACCATAAAGGGCTGTCAATGAGCTGAATTACAAGCAATGATTAAGCTCCTGCTGCATGCAAGGCACTGGGCTGAGTACCAGGGTTATGGAGACCAAAGAGAAAAGCTACCCCCTCATGGAGTTTAGAGTCTCCTGAAGGACACAGAGTGTGTGTGTGTGTGTGTGTGTGTGTGTGTGTGTATGTCCCCTTCATCATTCTTTCCTTAGCTACCAAATTGATTTTCTTTTCAGTCTTCTTTTTTTTTTTTTTTTTTTGCTAAGTGACTTGCCCAGGGTCACACAGCTAGGGAATGTTAAGTGTCTGAGGCCAGATTTGAACTCGGGTCCTCCTGACTTCAGGGCTGGTGCTCTATCCACTGCGCCACCTAGCTGCCCCCTTTTCAGTCTTCTTAGATATTATCCCTGTTATTCTGAGCATTCTACGCTCCCATTCTTCAGGAACAATGTGCTATTGCCCACCTCCCTGCCTTTGCAAGTGCTGTTCCTCATGCCTGGAATGCTATCTCTCCTTATATCTACATCTCAAAATCTCTGCTTTCCTTTGAGACTTCACTCAAACACTACAGGAGGCCTTTCCGAGGACCCCACCTAGTCAAGCCCCCCCCTCAAAAGTTGCCCTCCGTCTACAATTTTTGTACCCATCATCTCCTTCTTAGAACGGAAGCTTTTTGGTCACCTAAGTAATAAATAGTTGTTGAGTCACTGAAGTGAATACAAAACATATTTAAAACAACTAACAAGGTAACTGAGGAAAAAGATAGCTGGCTGCTGAAGGGGGAGGGAGAAGCAGCAAGAAAGGTGCAGTCCCTGTCCTCTGGGAGCTTATAGTTTAACTCAGAGTAGCAACAAGTACACAAAGAGTTCTAATGATATCACAGTGTTAAAAGTGCCTAACGCCAAGGGAGGGCGAAGGGGATACCCGGCAGGGACTCGGAGTGCCTTGAGACCATCGTGGCAGTGGGGAAGGCCTGGGGGAAACCTGGAAATGCTGGCAAAAATCTCTCTGTCTCACAGAAAAAAATGACTTGCCCACAGTCACACAGGCAGGGAGCAACAGAGCTGGGATTCAAACCTCCGAGTCTAAAAGTGTTTTCCTTTTTTTATTGCTGCCATATTCTCACCCACCCACCCAAAGGTGAAGGGTAAAATAATGAAAGCTGAAGAAATTACCATGCACAGGGAATTCAAAACCTCCTTGTGACTGGGTCTCCCTGCCATAAGCCTAAAGCAACAAGTATTACGAAACTCGGTGAATCGCCTCTTGCAGAAGGCCACGGTTAGAATTATTACTAAATTTTAAAAAAAATAGGGGAAGTAGGGGTGCAGTGGTTAGAGCCCCAGCCCTGAAGTCAAGAGAATCTGAGTTCAAATCTGGTCTCAGACACTTAACATTCCCTAGCTGTGTGACCCTGGGCAAGTCACTTAACCCCAATTGCCTCAGCAATAAATAAACAAACAAATAAACAAACAAACAAACAAACAAACAAATAAATAAATTAAATTAAAAGATAAACTTTTCTAAATAGATCAGGAATCTGGGGTAGAATCTCAGCTCTGTTTCTAATGAGCTCATGAGAAATGGATGTTTCCGTCATTACAATTAGAGACAAAAGAGTTGCCTGTGGTCTGGAAGAGCCAGGGAAGGGCCATGGGAGGAGGCGGTACCAAAGCCTGGTCTGGAAGGATTGGGTCGGAGAAAAGGGACAGCCTGCAGACTCCTCGACCCCGGAGGGAAGCATCTGGCAATCCGCTCATTTTACAGATGAGGGCACTGAGTCTGGAACCTGCTGCTCCCATCTATACCCAGGCCTGATGGAGGCAGACTGCACTGGAAGAGAATCCTCAGGAAATTCCTACCTCTTCCTTCTTTCTCCACAGGAGACTCTTATCTTTCTTGGCCCGGGCCTTTTCCCAGCGATCCAGCTCCTGGTAATAGTTGTCAAATATGCAGGGTTTGCAGCCGCAGCCACAGCACTGAGAAGGCAAAGGTTCAGTGGGTCGGAGTCGAAGCCAGCTTTCCTCATCGTCATCTTCCTCCTCCTCCTCCTCCATCATCAGCAGACAGTACCTGCTCAGATGGGAAAAGAGGAGGGAAGTAAGGAAAGCATCTGGCTTAGAATAGGGGGCTCCTGACAAGAAGCCAGGAAAAGTTCTGCCGGGATCCTAAGTAAAATGTTCTGCTCAATTCAACTGAATAAACATTTATTAGGCGCCAACTATATATGCTAAGCTGCTGGGTAGATGCTTGTTACTTGACTTTGAGAAGGATTGTGAATCTCAAAACAGAATGTAAGCTCCCTGAAGATAAGGATTCTGCTTTGTACCTTTGCATCACACTGCTACCAAATGCTTGATAAACATTGGCTGAATTACATTGGATTGGATTAAAATGAAAATAATTGTAGGTGGTGCAGTAGATAAAGTCCGAGACAGGAGGACCTGAGTTCAAATACTGCCTCAGACATTTATTACAGCACTCTGCCTCAGTTCCCTCATCTGTAAAATAAGCCAAAGAAGGAAATAAAAACTACTCTAGTATCTTTACCAAGAAAACTCCAAATGGGGCCACAAAGAGTTGGACATGACTAATAGAATAAACAGCAAGAAGAAAACAGTTGAAGATGAATCAGAAGAGCCTGGATTCAAGTCCTAACTCCACCAGTGACTAGCTGTGTGATGTTGGTCAACCGTTACCTCCTCTGAACCTTGTTTTCCTTGTCCCCAGAATGAAAAGGTGATTTTCTAAGTTTCTTCCAGCTCAGAAAGTCTCTGGGCCAAAGATTTCAGGAGGAGAAGATTGTCCAAGTCAGGACAAAGGTCCTAACAATGGGAGCTGATCCGGAGAAGAGGCCCCCATTGGAGATGGAGAGCTAAGTCTCCAAGCTGAGGCCGGTTGTCCATGCCTTGGGAATGTCATGTACACGTATGGCTTGGACCAGAGGCCTCTCCGATCCCTTCCAACTCTCTGCTTCTGTGACCACGAAAGGCATATGAATGATAGATTTTCTTTTCTTTTCTTTTCTTTTTTTTTTTTTTTGAATGATAGATTTTCAATGGTGCTGGAGGGAAGGACATTCAGGATGTAGGGATGGTGTGAGCCAAAAGCTAGGGAAAAGGCAAGAGCAGGATGAGTTTGGACCATTACCTAATCATGAGGTTTGGCTGCAGCATGGAATGCTGGGCCGGCCACTGTGCTAGGTCTGGAAGATCCAAAGAGAAAAATTAAGCCATCCTCCCCCCTCAAGGAACTTACATTCCAATGAGGGGTGCATATAGCAAGTGACAGTTGAGGGAAGAGAGAGCACTGAGGCTTGGGGGTGGGAGGTGGGATTTGGGGAAGGACTATGATCAAACCACAGCCCTTAGTCTCAGTTTCCTCATCTCTAAAATGAGGGGGGTGGATTAAATGGCCTCAGATCCTTCCCCACTCTAAATCTAGGATCCCATGATGGACAAATGGATGGATAGATGGATGGATGGATGGATGGATGGATGGATGGAT
>JAJPUD010002986.1:8857-24525 GCA_023553655.1 Myrmecobius fasciatus
CAATTGGAAACTAAATAATTTTATCCTAAAGAATGAATGGGTGAAACAGCAAATTACAGACACAGTTACTAATTTCATTCAAGAGAATGACAATAATGAGACAACATACCAAAATTTGTGGGATACAGCCAAAGCAGTAATAAGGGGAAATTTGATATCTCTAGATGCTTATTTGCATAAAATAGAAAAAGAGAAAATCAATGAATTGGGCTTGCAACTAAAAAAGCTAGAGAAAGAACAAATTAAAAACCCCCAATCAAATACCAAACTTAAAATCCTAAAAATAAAAGGAGAGATTAGTCAAATTGAAAGTAAAAAAAAACTATTGAATTAATAAATAAAACTAAAAGTTGGTTTTATGAAAAAACCAACAAAATAGATAAACCTGTAGTTAATTTGATTAGAAAAAGGAAAGAGGAAAATCAAATTGTTAGTCTCAAAAATGAAAAGGGAGAACTTTCCACCAATGAAGAGGAAATTAGACCAATAATCAGGAGTTACTTTGCCCAACTGTATGCCAATAAATTTGATAACCTAAGTGAAATGGAGGAATATCTACAAAAATATAGATTGCCCAGATTAACAGAAGAAGAAATAAATTACTTAAATAGTCCCATTTCAGTAAAAGAAATAGAACAAGTCATTAATCAACTCCCTAAGAAAAAATCCCCAGGATCAGATGGATTTACATGTGAATTCTACCAAACATTTAAAGAACAGTTAACTCCAATATTATATAAACTATTCGAAAAAATAGGGATTGAAGGACTCCTACCAAACTCCTTTTATGATACAGACATGGTACTGATACCTAAACCAGGTAAAACAAAAACAGAGAAAGAAAATTATAGACCAATCTCCTTAATGAATATTGATGCAAAAATCTTAAATAAAATATTAGCAAAGAGATTACAGAAAATCATTCCCAGAATAATACACCATGACCAAGTAGGATTTATACCAGGAATGCAGGGATGGTTCAATATTAGGAAAACTATTAACATAATTGACTATATTAATAACCAAATTAACAAAAAAACATATGATAATCTGAATAGATGCAGAAAAAGCATTTGATAAAATCCAACATCCATTTCTATTAAAAACATTAGAGAGTATAGGAATTAATGGACGTTTCCTTAAAATAGTCAGTAGCATCTATTTAAAACCATCATCTAGCATCATATGTAATGGTGATAAACTCGAACCATTCCCAATAAGATCAGGGATGAAACAAGGTTGCCCACTATCACCATTACTGTTCAATATTGTATTAGAAATGCTAGCCTTGACAATAAGACAAGAAAAAGAGATTAAAGGAATTAGAGTAGGTTGTGAAGAAACCAAATTATCACTCTTTGCAGATGATATGATGGTCTACTTAGAGAACCCTAGAGAATCAACTAAAAAACTATTAGAATTAATCAACAACTTTAGCAAAGTTGCAGGATACAAAATAAATCCACATAAATCATCAGCATTTTTATACATCACCAACAAAATGCAACAGCAAGAGATACAAAGAGAAATTCCATTCAAAATAACTATCAATTGTATAAAATATTTGGGAATATATCTGCCAAGGGAAAGTCAGGATCTATATGAGCAAAACTACAAAACACTCTCCACACAAATAAAGTCAGATCTAAACAATTGGAAAAACATCAAGTGCTCTTGGATAGGTCGAGCGAATATAATAAAGATGGCAATACTACCTAAACTAATCTGTCTATTTAGTGCTATCCCAATCAATCTCCCAAGAGATTATTTAACTGAACTAGAAAAGATAACAACAAAATTCATCTGGAAAAACAAAAGGTCAAGAATTTCAAGGGAATTAATGAAAAAAAATGCAAATGAGGGTGGCCTAGCTGCACCAGATCTAAAACTATATTATAAAGCAGTGGTCACCAAAACCATTTGGTACTGGATAAGAAATAGAGTAGTGGATCAGTGGAATAGGTTAGGTTCACAGGACAAAATACTCAATGACAATAGTAATCTAGTGTTTGATAAACCCAAAGACCCCAGTTTTTGGGATAAAAACTCACTATTTGACAAAAACTGCTGGGATAATTGGAAACTAGCATGGAAGAAATTAGGCATTGACCCACACCTAACACCATATACCATGATAAGGTGAAAATGGATTCATGATCTAGGCATAAAGAATGATATTATAAACAAATTAGAACAATGTAGGATGGTTTACCTCTCAGACCTGTGGAGGGGGAAGGAATTTGTGACCAAAGAAGAACTAGAGTTCATCATTAATCACAAAATAGATAAGTTTGACTATATCAAGTTAAAAAGTTTTTGTACGAACAAAATGAATGCAGACAAGATTAGAAGGGTAGCAGTAAACTGGGAAAATATTTTTACATCCAAAGGTTCTGATAAAGGCCTCATTTCTAAAATATATAGAGAATTGACTCAAATATATAAGAATTCAAGCAATTCTCCAATTGATAAATGGTCAAACGATGTGAACAGACAATTTTCAGACGAAGAAATTGAAACTATTTCCAGTCACATGAAAAGGTGCTCCAAGTCACTATTGATCAGAGAAATGCAAATTAAGACAACTCTGAGATACCACTACACACCTGTCAGATTGGCTAAAATGACAGGAAATGATAATGATAACTGTTGGAAGGGATGTGGGAAAACTGGGACACTGATACATTGTTGGTGGAACTGTGAACGGATCCAACCATTCTGGAGAGCAATTTGGAGCTATGCTCAAAAAGTTATCAAACTGTGCATACCCTTTGACCCAGCAGTGTTTCTACTGGGCCTATATCCCAAAGAGATTTTAAAGGAGGGAAAGGGACCCACATGTGCAAAAATGTTTGTGGCAGCCCTTTTTGTAGTGGCAAGAAACTGGAAATTGAAAGGATGCCCATCAATTGGAGAATGGCTGAATAAATTATGGTATATGAATGTTATGGAATATTATTGTTCTGTAAGAAATGACCAACAGGAGGATTTCAGAGAGGATTGGAGAGACTTGCATGAACTGATGCTGAGTGAAATCAGCAGAACCAGGAGAACATTATACACAGCAACAAGACTATACGATGATAAATTTTGATGGACATGGTTATCTTCAACAATGATGTGATTCAAACCAGTTCTTCAGCGATGACGATAGTCATATACATCCAGAGAGAGGCCTGTGGGAACTGGGTGTGAACTATAACACAGCATTTTAATGCTTTCTGTGAATATTTCCATGCATTTTGTTTTCCTTCTTAGGTTGTTTTTTTCTTCTTCTCTTTCTAGATCTGGTGTTTCTTGTGCAGTAAGATAACTGTATAGATATGTATACATGTATTGTATTTGTCATATAATTTATCCTATTTAGCATGTATTAGATTACCTGTCATCTAGGGGTAGGGGGTGGGGGAAGGAGGGGAAAAGCTTGGGGAAAAATGTTTTTGCAAAGGTCAATGTTGAAAAATCACTCATATGTTTTGTAAATAAAAAGCTTTATATAAAAAAACAAATTCTAATCAGGGAAATGTAAAATATAATGTGTGCTTAAGGAATAAAATCACCTTTTAATTACTGTTGATGTTTAGAGAAAAAAAAGAAAAATATGTAAGTGGTGAGTTGGATTATTTGTAGTCTTCATAGAGTGGTATTATGAGGTAAGGCTAGGAGTCATGAATCTGGATCACCTTGTGCTCCTCTGGTTTGGGGTTAGGTCATGAATCTGGATCACCTTCTGCTCTTCTGGTTTGAGATTTGGGGACAGAGTGTTACATGGACTGATCTATGTGTAATGATTAATTTAATAGAATGTACATTTGGGGCAGCTAGGTGGCACAGTGGAGAGAGCATCAGCTTTGAAGTCAGGTAGACCTGACTTCAAATCTGGTCTCAGACAATTTAACATTTTCTAGCTTTGTGACCCTGGGCAAGTCACTTAACCACAATTGCCTCAAGGTAAAAAATGAATGTGCTTTGTTTTTCCACGGTGGAAGTCTATGATTATTTCTTTAACAACTTCAAATGTCATTTATCAGACTTTATTTTATTCAAATCAATTAGGAAAACATCATTGCTAAACATGAGCATTTGGAGATCTTTATTAAATAAAAGGAAAAAAAGTTCCACTCTTATTGTTAACTTTGTGTGGTAATTATACTTTGTGTGTAATCTTCAATTATACTGGTAAAGATATTTGGTGAGTATATATCTTCTTGCTTTATATCTAACTTGATGTTTATATTCAGGAAATTCCTAAAAATAGTTATTTCCATAGAAATATAGACATTTTTACAGAAGTAAAAAAAAATCTGGGAGAAGCAAAAAAAAAAGAACCTATAATATTAAAAGAAAACATGAAAGCATAAATTCTATAGAAGCATAACATACCAATTTCAAGATTTCAAAGAGAATCTAGAGAGATGATTTAAGAATTTTATCTCTCCCAAAAGACTATGGCAAAAACCTGAACATTATAAAGCAAGAATTAACTCAAAAAACTATTCAAGATTTTTGAGAAGATAAAGGATTGATTGAAAGAATCTATAAATTTCTCCAAAAAAATCTATTAAAAATGCTGACATATTATGATTAAATTTAACAATTCCAATGACAGATAACAGATTCTATAAGCAACCAATAGAAAATCTTCAAATATAAAGAAAAGGAAATTTGAATAGCACAAGATTATTCTGCACTTAGGAGAAACCACAGAAAGGAATAGAGTAATGTGCTTTGAAGAAAAAAAAGCTTAAGATGCAGATCAGTGACCTGCCTTACAAATTTTGAAAATATGTTGAAAAAAGATTGACATTCAGCAAGAGAAGCATTTGAAACATTCCTGCAAAAAAACCCCAGATTTTTAATGCATTATTTTCTTTAAAAATACCCAAACCACAGAAACACAAAAACATAAATGTAATTATTGGAGAAAGCACAAATAACAAAATAAATTACTGTAGAAAAAAGAAAAAAACAGACTTAGAAAAGAGACACTTGTCATTTTTAAAACAACAAATCCTGACAAAGAGGCCATTAAGAGATTTCTCTCTAAAAGTATGCAAAGAGATAAGTATGAAAGTGGAACTTAAAGAGAAGAAATAATGGCAGAGAATCTGAATAATATTACTAAATATTGAACTGCAGGAAAAAATTTTCATTGTTTAACTATTATCTTGATGGTAAGAACCAGACTTGCTTTCGCTTAGTTGTTGTTTAATTTGTTTCAAGTATATCCAACTGTTCATAACCTCATTTGAATTTTCTTGGCAAAGATACTGGAGTGGTTTGCCATTTCCTTCCCTTGCTCATTTTACAGATGAGTAAACTGAGGCAAACAGGTTTAAGTCACTTGCCCAGAATCACACAGCTAGTCAATATCTGAGGTCAGATTATAACTCATGAAAATGAGTCTTCTTGATTTCAGGCCAAGTACTCTGTCTATTGATCTATTCAGATGCCCCTGCATTGCTTAGAGACCAGAATAACTTAATGCTTAACTTAGAACCCAGGTCATGGTGATTCAAAAACACTTCAGGGAATTCAATAATTGATATTTGGAATTTTCAGTTAACTTCCACTTTCCTGAAAAGTACATTTTAATTAATCTATTTGAAACTTAACCCATGTGCCTTTTTTAAAAAAATGATTATGTATTAGCATGATAATTGTAGAAATATGTATAGAAGAATTGCACATATTTAACATATATTGGATTACTTGCCATCTAGGAGAGGAGTTGGGGGAAGGAGGAAAAATTTGGAACACAAGGTTTTTCAAGGGTCAATGTCGAAAAATTATCCACGCATGTTTTGAAAATAAAAAGCTTTAATAAAAAAATTTTAAAAGAAACTTATTATATATTAACCAAACAAATGGTTATTTTCTTGCTCCTTTATCTGAAACCTACATGTAAGTCTTAAAGGCTAGAGCTGGGAGGGAGAGAAAGGGCAAGCCACTATTTATTTCAGGTCTCCTTTCTGCTAGATGACTTGATAAACTTCTTCCTAAATGTCTTCAGTTTGGATTTTATTCTTAGTCAAGAAGAAACTTGCCTGAAAATACGTGGATTAACCTTTATAATACTTTACCTATTGATAAAGCAATGTTTTGTGGGATTAAACTGCAGAATTGATGCGTAAAAAGAGAAGAGGGGAGGAGAAAGATAAGAGTGGAACATATGATATACCTCAATCAACTCAATAGTAATTTTTTTAAATGGGAAAATAACTCTCAAAATCTAAGGAATAAAGAAGGCTATAGATAAATGGGTGAAATGGCAAAAAACATTTATAGAGAGAAAGAAACAGGGGGTGGTCTATATTCTGTGATGAGAGGAACCACTTAAAATATTTCTATTGGGAGAGAGATGTAATGACATGAGGATTTTATATTTTGTATAATCTACAGGGAGTTAAGACTTAGAGAGATCACTCCCAATGAGAATGTTACATACACCTCCTTGAATAGCATTTTGACTCAGGAAAAAGTAAATCAGAGCTGTTGAAGGCTGCTATCATCCCTAAGGGTGGAAAGGCATGACATGAGAGGGGGGATTCTATGGCAAATATATCAGAAAATATTCATGTGGAAGGTGAGGGCTGAAATTCATATCATTATCAGGGTCTCAGGAAGTTTTCTACCATAAAGGAATACTTTTATTCTCATGTATCTCCTACAGGAAATGATGCTTCTAAAAGAAAGACACAATGGATAAAAAGAGGGAGGGGACAAGATCTGCAAGGTAATATAATAGAAACTGTTTGAAAGAGGACCACACAATAAGTATTTTAGAAGCTTTATTTCCATGGGGATCAAAAGGACTGAAGATACAAAATATCTTTAAAAAGTAAGAGGAAAAAGAAATCTTATTTCAAATAATATGGAGAAAAATGAAGGAAAATATAAACTGAGCTCTTATAACTTTAAATGTGAGTAGATTAGACAAGCAAATAAAATGAGAATGACTGATTGGATAAGAAAACAGAACTCTACAATCTGTTATTTATAAGAAATAAACATAAAAAGTCAAGATATACACAGAATAAAAATGAAAAGCTGTAGCAAAATACACTATATATCAGGTGAATCAAAGAAACAGGAGTTACAATCATGTTGTCATGCAAAGCACAAGCTGAAATTTACAACATAAATAGAGATAAACAAGGAGATTACATTATGCTGAAAGGAATCATAGACAACAAATCAATATTAATATTAAACTTATGTGCTCAAAATGCTTCAGCATCTAAATTCATAAAAAGAAAAAATTAACTGAATAACAAAAGATCAACAATATTATAAGAGTATGAGAATTTATTGTCATTCTCAGTTTTGCACAAATCTAAAAGAAAGATAAAAAAAAGGAAAATATATAATTGTAAAAATTTCTGGAGAAACTAGAGCTAAAATACTTTGACATTTTCTAAATGAGATTACTAAAGGATAGGTATTTTTCAGCATCACATAAAAATCTTACCATAACTGAATATATTTTAGGGGGCAAGGGGTATTCTAAATAAATGAAAAAGGCAGATAGAGTAAATATTCTCTACAAACTTATAACTCAATAATTATAGTAGTTATACCAGGCAGTGCAAGAAGACACTAACTCAAATGGAAATTGAACAATGAAAGCCTAACTAATGAGTAGGTTATAGAACAAATCATAAAAAGCAATAATTATTTGAAAGTAAATTATAATGGTGAAATGACATACCAAAAAATTGGAGATGTAGCTAATGTAGTCTTTCAAGGGGAAATAGATTCCTCTAAATATATATTAACAAAATATAAAAGGAGATAATTAATGAACTGAATATATGTTCAAAATGTCAAAATAATAAACCCAAAACCAACACAAAAGAAATGTTGAAAATTAGAAGAAAAACAGAGTACTTAAAACGTAAAAGACTAATAAAATCACAAATATAACTAAAAGTTTGTGCTTTGAGAAGACTAAGAAAATTGATAAATTTTTAGCCTACCTGTTTAAAAATAAACTCAGAAAATACAATCAACAAAATAGAAAAATGAATAAACAGAAATTACAAAAGAATACATCAACAAAAATAAATAAGCATATATTTAAAATTATTAGAGCCTATTATTTAAGTTGTATGCTAGCAGAGTTGTGAGTGTAAAAAAATAGGAGAATTTCTTTAGAAATGTAGTTGGATTTATAGAACAAAGATAAAATGATTCAACATTAAAAAATCAAAATCCCAAAGTATATGTTTATCTCAATGGGATATAGAAAAATATTTTTGATTATGTATGATACTCATTTTAAAAATTCTTCAAATTATAGACTTAGAGGGATCTTTATGATATCGTAAAAAGTCTTTTTCTAAATCCTAAAGCAATCATCATGCAATGAGGATAGACTTTTTCACTAACTACAGAACTGGAGCAAGGTTGCCTACTCTCCCCACTATTTATTAATATATTTGTAGAAATATAGAAAAAACAGTAAGACAAGAAAAAGTAATTAAACTATAAATACGGGCAGAGAGGACATTTAAAATATCCCTATTTTGCTGATGACATGCTGCTTTACTTTGAAAAACTAGAGAATATAAAAAAGATGCTATCTGCATCCAGGAAAAAAAACTTAATAGGTATATAGAATGATTTTCTATGTGTATGCATGTGTGCAAATGCGGATACACATGCACACACACACATCTGCCCATCTTTGTGTCTAATGTTAGCCATCTCTAGGGTGACAGAAGGGGAGAAAAAAAAGAAATTTTCATGATAATTTTGTTGCATATTTGAAAGGAATAGCAGTTGTGCATAGTAGATTTGTAGTTTCATATGCAATCATCTTTTTATTGTACTATATTATGAAGGTGCTTATTTTATTCCATAAATTAAAAATAAATTAAATTTAAAAAAAAGAAAACCATAGAGAATAAGCAGAGATACTGATTGACACCATTAACAGTTTTGGCAGAGTTTCAGGCTGCAAAACAAACTTATACAAATCAATGATGTTTGTATACAATGACAACTATCTTATCAGTAGAATTTGTGTATTTTATAAATGATCTAAATTATTTTATCAATAGTGTGCATAAATAATAATTATTTTCTTCTATTGTCTAGTGCCAATAATAGAAAATAATTCAAAATAGCTACAAAATGCATAAAATATCAGAGAAACAATTTACTAAAAAACACAAAATTTATATAGATTCAATTATAAACTATTCCTTAAAAAACTAAAAAGTAACTTAAAATAGCCTGAGAAATATTCAATGACTGACTGAAACATTTCAATGAAACAAAAAGAACACTACTACAATTATTTACAATTTTTCATTCTATACCAATCAAACTATCAAAGTAATACATTATAGAACTTAATAAAATACTAATGAAATTTATGTAGTAAAACAAAAAATCTAAAATATCAATGGGAATAATGGGAAAAAGTAGGAATGAAAGAATAGTACTTCTAAATCTCAAACTATATTATAAAGATTAGGCATCAAAATCATTTGATATTGGTTAAAAAGTAGAGTAATAGACTGATTAAATTGACTAGACAAGAGACTAACAAGCATTAAAAACAATGTTTGGAAATAAAAAATAATATTACTTCATCAAGAGCTCTTCATTTCACCTTTAACACACAAAAACAAAAATAAAATTGCTGGAAAACTGGAAAGCAGTTTGGCAGAAAATAGTTTTAGACCAATATTTTATGTCATATAAATTCAAAATGTATAGACTTTTCCCAGTTGTATCTGTAAGATATATTTTCAACCAAACAAGGGATGTATTCTATTAAAAAGGCAATTACTATTATAAAAATTAAAATGGAATTTTGATTATACATAATTACAAAGCTTCTGCACAAAGTTCATCTGGGAGAAGGGAAACAATCAAGAAAAAGTATTTGTATCAAAATATTCACACATATACATATTTCTATGTATAATTGACTAGAAGCCATTCTTCAATGGATGTGTTCTCTGTTTTTGTGTGTGTATGTGTATAAGGCAATTGGAGTTAAGTAATTTGCCCAGAATCACACAGCTAATAAGTGTTAAATGTCTGATGATAGTTGAACTCAGATTCTGCTGGCTTCAGGGCCAATGATCTATCCACTGAGCCCTTTGGCTGCCCTAATAAGGGTTCTAAGGATAAATACAAACAATGTTCAAAAGAAGAATTGCAAATTGTTAACACTGACATAAAAGAATGCTCCAAAACCTTAACAATAAGAAAAATGTAAATGAAAATAACTTGTTTTCTCATCCTGCAAATAGAAAAAGATGACAAAAATGGTAATTATCAATGATGAAGAGGTTGTGGGAAGAAAGGCACTTTTTCTTGAACTTCTAATGGAGCTATGAATCATCACAGTATATCCATTTTGGAAAGCAACCTGAAATTAAGTAAATAAAGAAACTACATTATCTTTACACTTTGGCTCAGAGATTCCACTACTTGGTCTATGTTCTAAGAAGGCTATTGATAAGATAAAAATCCCCATACTGACAAAATACTTACAGCAGAATTTTTGTGACAAAAAAGAATTGGAAATAAAGTGGGTGGCCTTTGATTGGGGATGTCTAAAAAAGTTATGCGACATGCATATGCTGAAATATTAGTGTATTGTAAGAAATGATTAATGCAGATAAGCATAGAAAGACATACATACATTGATGTACAGTCAAGTAAGCAGAGCCAAGAAAACAAATTACATAATGATTACAATGATATAAATGGGAAGGGGAACCACAAAATGATCACAAGTAAATTTTGAAAAATTACAAAGACCAAAGTCCCAAAGAGAAAATATGAGAAGTCATATGGCACTTCCAACCCAGTATATAAATTCTATATTCCCAATGAGGATAGAATATTGGAAATATTTTCAGACTTTCAATGTATTGATAAGCATTGCTGATTTTTTTTTCTTTCATTTGAAAAAAATATTCTTTGTTATCTGGAGGAAGAATATTGGGAGAACTTTCTCTGATGTAAAAACAAAAGATATCATTAAAATTAATTTTTAAACTGATTTGTTAAATCCCAAACAACTATATGATAGCAAAACATTCCAGCAGAATGTTTAAGGTAATAGTATCTGAGGCACAGTGTATAAAATGCTGGAGTATAAATTCAGGAAAAGATCTGGGTTCACATTTTATTTTTGCCCCTCATTAGTTACATTACCTTAGAAAAATCACCTAAACTCTCAGAGACTTTGTTTATTTCATTGTAAAATGAAGGTGAAAATAATATCAGTATTACCTACCTCAGAAGACTTTTGTGAAGCTCAAATAACATAATGAATATAAAGCCCTTTAAACACTATATAAATATCAAGTACTGTTTTTATTCATAGTATAAATATATTACATTATTTTCATTTCTAATAACTCTTGAAAAAGCCTTTGCTTTCATCTTCTTTTTCTTATGTTTGGTAGAAATACTTTTTTTTTTTTTTTTTTTGCTGAGGCAATTGGGGTTAAGTGACTTGCCCAGGGTCACACAGCTAGGAAGTGTTAAGTGTCTGAGACCAGATTTGAACTCAGGTCCTCCTGACTTCAGGGCTGGTGCTCTATCCACTGCACCACCTAGCTGCCCCTGGTAGAAATATTTTGATGGTCTCTGTGAAAGAATAACTAGATGTTTCATCATGAAGCTAAAATTATTAATTGGTCAGATTTGCTAGTTTATGTCACATAGATTTTTGGAATTTTTGACTGCCTTTGTTTCTTTTTACCATCTGTATGAATTTTACACAAATATGACTTTTTCAATGTGTTATTTTATTTTTTCCCAATTACATGTTAAACAGTTTTAACATTCTTCTTTCAAATTTTGAGTTTCAAATTCTTTCTCCATCTCTTTTCCTTCCCCCATTGATAAGGGAAGCAATTTGGCATATATCATACTTTTGTAATCATGTAAAACACAGTCAAAAAACTCCAAGAAAAATAAAGTAAAAAAATAACTTTGATCTACATTCAAGCTTAACCACTTCTTTCTCTGGAGATGGACAGCACCTTTCATAAGTCCTTCAGAATTTTCTTACATCATTGTATTGCTGAGAATAACTAAGTTATTCACAGTAGGTCAATATACAATATAGCTGTTACATGTGCAATGTTCTTCTGGTACATTTGTGAATTTTTAATGTATTACTTGTGAAAATCTGAGAAGATTGACTCATCTCTTGACAAATTGAGTCTAGTTAGATTTGTGCAAGTTTTTGTGAGAGAGGAAACGTGTAGGTATTGAAGCCAGTGGCATGACCTTCCTTCAAATAAAGTATTGACAATTCCGGGAAAGAGACAATAAGAAATTATCTAGAGAAAAAAAGTAAGTGAAACTTATGTTTTATTGAGACAATCAATGATGGCGTAAAACAAATATTTGCTTCTGGCAAAAGACAGCTGAATATGTCCAAGCTAAAATTAGTTGGCAGAAGTTGGAAACAAAGATATAACAATTCTGAGTAGAGCTGTACTAAAAAAAGAAAGTAGTTCCTTGAGAGATAGTGGAAGAGCTAATGATGGAAGGAAACAGTCTTGGAACCAAAGAGAATTGTGTTAGTATTCTATTCCTGATTCAAAGCATTGTGAACATGGCTAAGTGATTTAATCTCCCAGTGCCTTAGGAAACTCTTCTATCAATCAATCAATTCATTCATTCATTTTGAGTCCTCTATGCAAAGCATAGAATATAGCCTTTGATATTGTCAGACATCATATATTGTCACAATATTTGGAATTAATTTTTATTACCTTCAAGGAATTTCTATTTAGCATAGATCATTTGTTGTGTTTGGAAGTATATAGTGTAAAACATAGGAAAAACCATAACATATGTAAAATCTGGGAATATAAAAAGCCTAATAATCTATATTTCCCATAAATAAAACTATTTTTTCTCCTATATTTCTCCAACTTCAATTAGGTCTAGATAATGGATATGAAAAACAATTTATTTTTATTTTTTATAACTATTTTATTTCTTAAGGAGAAATTCTCATCTCTCAAAATATAAATCTTAAAATGAAGTAATGATATGCATGGGTAATCCAATGCAGATCTGGACACAGGAGCAGAGACTTAAACACACACACACAGTTTCTTACTGCTGCACAGGAAGGTAAATCTATGAAGACTGAGAAGACTTGTGTTTTAATTAAGGCTTGTAGCATTTTAGATAAGACAGTAGAATTGCTGAAAATTGTTTTGATTATATCTCACATAATCCTTCAAGAATGACATATGTCTATTAAATGATGAAATTTAGCTGAGAACTCAATTTGAAGAGTTATTGGCATTAACAACACAATGTTCTTTGTGACAATAAAACTTTTCTGAAACATTACCTGGAGACAGAGAATTAAAGCTGATGAGATCTTCATTAAAAACAATGTAAAAATATCACCTAACTGGGTTGTGAATTTTGAATCAAGAAAATAAAAACAATGGTGTTTCATCTTCCAAAGACATATCTTATGGAACACAGATAGTGGTCAACTGCCACCATTTTGCTTTTTTTTTTTTTTCTTGGAACTGTGTCTATACACTTAACCATTCATCCTTGTTGGTCTATTTGGAGAAATAATTGGTGGAAATTCCTTTTTAGATAGGATTTATTGAATTAAATAATAGCTTAAACAACATTAGTTCACAAGTTTAGATTCTAGCACCATTTTCATGGGTAACTTCAAAAAGAGTGGGTGAAAATATATCTCTTCTTGGCCTTCTCTTCTTAATTCATTTGTACATATTCTCTCATGTCATAAATCTCTGGGATCTTTATTCCCCCTTTTAAGGCTTAGGAAATCTGGGAGAAGAGAATACCTTGGAGATACAGGTTTTTTTCTCTTAAAAATTTTTATTTTAAAAATCTATTGCATTTAAATTTTTCATTCAAATCAAAAAGAAATTTTCATTCAAATCAAAAAAATTTTCATTAAAATCAATTTAAATCTATTTCACAAATAGAACCTAAGGCTATATATATATACATATATGCATATATATATACAGACACAGAGATACACATTTCTTTTTTTTTACTAAAGCTTTTTATTTACAGAACATATGCATGGGTAATTTTTCAACATTGATCCTTGCAAAGCCTTCTGTTCCAAATTTTTCTCTCCTTCCCCCAACCTCCTCCCCTAGATGGCAGGTAGTCTAATACATGTTAATCAACTTAAAATATATGACAAATCAAATATATATATATATATACACACACATACTTATATAGTTATCTTGCTGTACAAGAAAAAATGGGATCTACAAGAAAAAAAAAACCTGAAAAGGAAAACAAAATGCAAGCAAACATCAATAGAAAACGTGAAAATATTATGTTGTGGCCCATACTCAGTTCCCACAGGCCTCTCCCTGGGTGTATATGGCTTTCTTAATCAGTAAACAGTTGGAACTGGTTTGAAACATTTCATTGTTGAAGAGAGCCATATCCATCAGAATTGATCATCATAGTCTTCTTGTTGCCATGTATAATAATCTCCTGGTTCTGCTCATTTCACTCAGCATTAGTTCATGTAAGACTCTCCAGGCCTCTCTAAAATCCTCCTCCTCCTGATCATTTCTTATAGAACAATAATATTACATGACATTCATATACCATAGTTTATTCAGCCATTCTCCATTTGATGGACATCCATTCAGTTTCCAGTTTTGAGTCACTATAAAAAGGGCTGCCAGAAACATTTTTGCACATATGGGTCCCTTTCCCTCCTTTAAGATCTCTTTGGGATATAGGCCCAATATAATCATTGCTGGGTCAAAGGGTATGCACAGTTTGATAACTTTTTGAGCATAGTTCCAAATTGCTCTCCAGAATGGTTGGATCCGTTCACAGTTCCACCAACAATGTATCAGTGTCCCAGTTTTCCCACATCCCCTCCAACATTCACCATTATCTTTTTCTGTCATCTTAGCCAATCTAAGAGGTGTATAGTGATATCTCAGAGTAGTCTTAATTTGCATTTCTCTGACCAATAGTGATTTGGAGCACCTTTTCATATGACTAGCAATTTGTTTTAATTTCTTCATCTGAAAATTGTCTTCATATCCTTTGACCATTTATTGATAGGAGAGTGGCTTGAATTCTTATAAATTTGAATCAATAATCTATATATTTTAGAAATGAAGCCTTTATCAGAACCCTTAAATGTAAAGATGATTTCCCAATTTATTGCTTCACTCTAATCTTTTCTCCATTAGTTTTGTTTGTTTTAAAAAAAACTTTTTAACAATATAATCAAATTATCTATCTGGTGTTCAGTTAAGAGTTCCAGTTCTTCTTTGGACACAAATTCCTTCCTTCTTCACAGGTCTGAGAGGTAAACTATCCTATGTTCCTCTAATTTGTTTATAATATCACTCTTTATGTCTAAATCATGAACCCATTTAGATCTTATCTTGGTATGTGCTGTTAGGTGTGGGTCAAACCCTAATTTCTGCCATACTAGTTTCCAATTTTCCCAGCAGTTTTTGTCAAATAGTGAGTTCTTATCCCAAAAGCTGGCGTCTTTGGGTTTGTCAAACACTAAATTGTGATAATTATTGCCTAGTTTGTCTTATGATCCTATCCTATTCCACTGATCAACTACTCTTATTTTAGACTTAGTACAACAAGATCACCTTCATCAGCCTTTTTTT
>JAJPUD010002986.1:24925-72471 GCA_023553655.1 Myrmecobius fasciatus
GCAAGCAAACCTCAATAGAGATCATGAAAATATTACGTTGTGGTCCATATTTCATATCCCTCTCTCTGGGTGTATATGGTCTTCTTCAGTGAACAATTGGAACTAGTTTGAGACAATTCTTTGTTGCTGAGAGCCATGTCCATCAGAATTGGTCATCATGTAATATTGTTTTTGCTGTGTATAATGATCTCCTGGTTCTGCTTGTTTCACTCAGCATCAGTTCATGCAAGTCTCTCCAGGCCTCTCTGAAATCGTCCTGCTGGTCGTTTCTTACAGAGCAATAATATTCTATAACTATATCATCATTTTTTACTATCTTTTGTATAATATACTTTCAAGCACAACAAATAGCTCATGCTAAATTGAAACTACTTGAAGGTCATAGGAATTAATTCCAAATGTTGTAACAATGTATTTTCTGTCTGGCATAATTCCTGGGATCATATTTAACACTTTGCCTGTAGTAGTTGATGAAAGTATATCCTTTGAATGAATGCATGACTATCTGACCATATCTTATGAATACCAATTTTATTTGTGGAGAAAAAATTTAAGGGTGAGGGAAAGAATTATCAAACTAGAATAAACATACCCACAAAGGGTATGAATAAAAAGTACCCTTCAACGCGCAAAATTTGTTGTGGTTCATTTACAAAAAAAAAATCTTATCAGATGAATTGAAGGAGGTATTTAATTTAGAAAAAGAGGTTGTTACAGTAAACCAACTTGGCTTCATTAAGAACAGGGCACATTTTGGTTAGGGTTTCGATTACTAGATTTATAGATAAAAGTACCAATGTAGATATTATTTTGCTATATTTAATTGTATTTGTTCATTTAAAATAAATTTTCTTGATGACTTTTTATTTTATATTAGTATAATTTTTGGATTCACACCATGTACATGAAGTCTTTTCTTATAATAATTTTTAAAATCCTAAGCAAAATTAGCAGACACAAGGCTACATATGAGAATATAAAGATTATTCCATACCTATATTCCTTTACTTGCCTTCCAAAAGAAGTATGTTTTATATTTTGATCTTTGGGACTAAGATTAGTTATTACAATTACTAGGGTCAGCTTAGTTTTAATGTTCTCTTAATTTATATTGTTATAGTCATCATTATTTCCTAGTTCTACATATTTTTACATCAGTTTTTTCAAGTCTTCCCATATTTCTATGAATTTCTTTCATTTTTTTTGAGGCAATTGGGGCTAAGTGACTTGGCCAGGGTCACACAGCCAGGAAGTGTTAAATTTCTGAGACCACATTTGAACTCAGGTCCTCCTGAATTCAGGGCTGGTGTTCTATCCACTGCATCACCTAGCTGCCTCTCTCTCATCTTTTTAAAAAACAAAATGATGATGGTGAGAAGAATAATAACAATAATAATAACACAATTTCTCAGAAACAATGGATACCTTATTTATTTCTAATATATTTTTGCTAACACAAAAGTATTGTTTTTAATATCAGTATATATGAGGAGTTGCTTTCTTTTATTACTTGGGAATACATGTCAGATCACTGAAGATACAACCAATTTAGTGCATTTTCTTATTTTAGTAAATTTAAAATTATTTTCTAGAATATCTAGACCAATTAAAAGGTTTAATAAAATTTTTAGCAAAGTATTTGACAAAGTGCATCATCCCATTTTTGTGAATTATCTTTACTTTAATTTTGCTCTTAATTTGCGTTGTTATTATTTAACCTCCACCCACCCAAGGATCCCTCATTTGCCTTCTTCCCAAACCCTTTGCTTCCTGGTTTGCTCATCCATTTCCTCTTATTTCCTTACATATTTTAGAGGATGCTATACTCTTAATGGTATATGTAATGTCTATTTAACTCATTCCCAATGTGAGTAGGTTTTCAGAACTATGAGCCTTCCTCCCCTCTCCAATGTTTCTGTGTCTGCTCTTCCTCTGCACCTCATTTGTACAGTATAATTATGTTATTTTTAGCCACAGGCCTAGTTTTTTTTATTGTCAGTAGACAGGATTCTAAGACCTGTGGTCTTTTATTGTAGCTGATACTAAGTCCTGTACAATTTTAATAGTAGCTCCAGCATATTCAAGTTATTTTTTTCTTGTTTCTTGCAAGATTTTATCTTTGATTTGGGAGTTTTTAAATTTGGCAATAATATTCCTATGTGTTTTTCATAAAGGATCTCTTTCAGCTGGTGATCTGTGGATTTTTTTCCTATTTCTATTTTCAAAGTTCACTTAGTATTCCATAACTCAGACTGCTAACTCCACACCATCCAGGAGGTGAAAGTTTCTGTTGCCCCTGTTGGGGTTCTAGACAAACCCAGAAAGCCCCAGAGTTTCTCACTAAATGTTTCTGAAGAGCTAGCCTGCAGGTGTTTGCACTTCATACTGGTTAATCTCTAGCCTGGGGTCTTTTTTCAGATCTTTTGGGGCTGTACCTAAAGGATCCCTGTTCTGCCCCAAGTCTTCTTGATTTTTTACCAGTCTATATTTGCCCTAAAACACAGATTTGTTCTGTTTGGGAGCTGGAATTTGGAGAGCTGGAAATTTTCTAACTAACTGCCATTTTCCCAGAATCCTCAGATTTTGTGATTCTTTGTGAATTGCAGTCCAACTCTTTGCAGCTCATATTGCTGGAAATTTGGACTCATCATAATACAAAATTCAAAATACATGGATTAAGTACTGTTATAAAAAAGAGGCTACATGACCACTTTTGGATATAAGTTGGAATTGTTTTAATCTTTGAAATTGCATCCCTAGTACCTAGTACTTTATTGTTAAGGACCATGCCTAAGTGTGAAGGGGCAGGTCAATTCTCCAAATCTTCTCCAGCTGTAAATCATAACACACTTGAAGGAATTGCAAAGCAGCCTTTACTGATGCAGATGTTGCTTGGGAATTGGGAATGAAATAAATTAGAGGCAAGAGGGAAGAAGAGGTCAGGGAATGCAACTGCCTCTCAACCTCCTTGTAACATTATCATCCTGTCACATGAAAGGATCTATTCTGTTGATCATAACTAGATCCCAAGGAGCCATAGAAGCAACCTATGAGAGCAGATTGCTCCCATAACACCTCATGCTTCACATGAGTTCTTTTTGTTGATTATCCTTCATTTTTCAAATAGGACCAATGACATCAAGGGATTTGTCTTGATTTTGTGAATTGGATTTAAGTGAGGCAGACTTACACAAGGTTTTCTGAGGACTGTGGGAATTCAGTGTGGTTCACAACATAGCATTTTCCCTCTTTTTGTTGTTATTTGCTTGCAATTTATTTTCTTTCTCATTTTTTCCTGTTTTTTTGTGCAGCAAGATAACTGTGTAAACATTGTTGGTGTAACTGTGAACAGAGGCAACCTTTCTGGAGAGCAATTTGGAACTATGCTCAAAAAGTTATCAAACTGTGCATACCCTTTGACCCAGCAGTTTTTCTACTGGGCCTATATCCCAAAGAGATCTTAGAGGAGGGAAAGGGACCCACCTGTGCAAGAATGTTTGTGGCAGCCCTTTTTGTAGTGGCTAGAAACTGGAAACTGAAGGGATGCCCATCAATTGGAGAGTGGCTGAATAAATTATGGCATATGAATGTTATGGAATATTATTGTTCTATAAGAAACAATCAGCAGGATGATTTTAGAGAGGCCTGGAGAGACTTGTATGAACTGATGCTCAGTGAAATGAGCAGAACCAGATCATTATACACGGTAACAAGATTATATGATGATCAATTCTAATAGACTTGATTCTCTTCAACAATGAGATGTTTCAAACCAGTTCCAGTTGTTCAGTGATGAAGACCCAGGGAGAGGCCTGTGGGATCTGAGTGTGAACCACAACATAGCATTTTCAGACTCTCTATTGATGTTTGTTTGCATTTTATTTTCCTTCTCAGGTTTATTTTTCTTGTAGATACTATTTTTCTTGTACAGCAAGATAACTGTATAAATATGTATACATATATTGGGTTTGTCATGTATTTTAACAAAATTAACATGTATTAGACTACTTGCTATCTAAGGGAGGGGTGGGGGGAAAGAGAGAAAAATTTGTAACCGAAAGCTTTGCAAGGGTCAATGTTGAAAAATTACCCATGCATATGTTTTGCAAATAAAAAGCTTTAATAAAAAAGATAATTGTATCAATATGTATGCATATATTGGATTTAACATATGTTTCTACTATGTTTAACATATATTAGATTAATTGCCATCCAGAGGAGGGTGTGGGGGAAGGGGAGGGAAAATTGGAACAACATGAATGGTATTGAAAGGGATAATGCTAAAAAATCATCCGTGCATATGTTTTGAAAACAAAAAGATTTAATTTTAAAAAGTGAAGATGACTGGTGATGACCTAGTATGCAATGTATGACTTTGGTATCGTCAATGTTTGACCAAACTCTAGGTGTTTCACAGTGCTTACTTCAACTGCCTTCATGGCTATTGAAACAAATCGTTTTCGACTGCCTATTTCACCCAGGGAAGTCTTTACATGAGTGGGGTAGACATATTGCTAGGTCCCCAATGGGTTTAAGGTCCTTCAGTTAGTTACTTTTAACCTGGATTAGCTTGTCTGCCTAGATGGTTTACTGGGTTGTGACTACTCTGTGACAAAAGCTGCAGCTTTTTTGGAACTAAAGGTGAGAATTGAATGAGAAGATGGAAGAATGGCCCTGGAAAGGCTCAGCAAGTCCTCACACTTGAGGTGCTACTCTTTCTTATACACTTCATATACCCCACTTTGTATAAGTACATATATTTGGTGTAAATAAAAGTTTGCATAGTGTAAGAAAATTGACCGTGAAGTTGGTAAGAAATGATTTCCAGTTCATTCTCTGGCTCATGCTTATTCTATAATCTTGGTCAAGTTGTTTAATTTCTTGGTATGGTAATCAATTTTCTAAAACTATAAGTTGTACATAAGATGTCAATCTATATTGTAGATAATAGTGTGTGTGTGTGTGTGTGTGTGTGTGTGTTTTTCCTCACTGGAATTTTAACATTCTAAGATAATTCCAATAGATTTTGTTTAGAAAGTGCCATTTGCATCCAGAAAAAGAACTATGGAGATTGAATATAAATCAACACACACTATGCTTACTTTTTTTCTGTTTTTTTTCTTGTCCATGATTTTTCTCTTTTGCTCTGATTTTTCTCTCCCAACATAATTCAGAAAATAATGTACATTCAAAATAAATAATGATAATTTTTAAAAAGGAATTTTACTATATAAATAAAATCCTGAGTCTAGTCCTTTATTTTCCAGCTCTCCACCAAAGGGAAAAAATGTACAGTACACCAAGGTCCCAAAGATTGAAAAGAAGCAATCATTATAAAATTATTAATCATGTTTTGTCTAAGTCAAAAAGTTAGGAAACTTAACCTGCTGTCCCACTTCAACCCCAACTCATATGCTAAATACACTACAGCAAAATGTGGAGAAATTTTTGATCATCTGTTTTACTGAATTACCTATGATACTACTCTCTTCATTAATGTTGATTATTACTATATGATGAAAGTTAAAACAACCTTCAGTTGATCAAATAATAAATTTGGGTACATCACCCTCTATGTAGATGTAGCCTTTTTCTTTTGGTGCACCATTGTTGTTATGACCAAATGCTATGTAGCATTGGTCATATTATAGTGGTATTCACATTTCCACAAACAAAGATACATCTTTGTGGATGGAGGCAATTGCGTGTTGAAAACATTGTAGGACACACTCACTGAACCCATTTTTAAAAATCTTCTAACCCACAATGATATTATAGGATAGATGGAGTCTTATGGAAATGTTACTTAAATACATTCTACTTTTCTCTCTAAACCTAATGTTAAGTGGAGATCTTATGGAGTAGCATAGGCAATTTACAAAATTTTGAAAGAAAAATTTCAAATAAATTAGATAAATAATGAATTCACCATTCCTATTTATGCATAAGATCTAAAACATAAAATATGATAAAGTGAACACATATTGTCAGTCATGTACAAAACCTGTAAGTGGGATTAAAGCCTTCCCAAGTTTGTATTCACTTGCATTCTTATTAATCAAATGGTGTTTTTCCCCTGGAGGAGTTTTATATATGTTCATGTCAGGAAATAATAAAATATAGCTCACCCTATTTCATTGCAGTCTTGCTGTTGTCCATGCTGGGGAAGAAGAGTGAAAGATTTGTGTTTGTAAAGGGTTCTTTTTCACAGTGATTTATTAACAATATTCTCAAAAGGTTTTCATTCTAGGACAGGCTGACAAACACCCACTTCTGATCTTTCTTGCCCTCATCATCCATTACCATAATTCTACAATTGGTAAAGACTAGGCATTCTTCCCTTTTACTCCTGGTCTCTTTAGTTTTTTCACCCATCTCCCAGGTCTATCATTCTTTGGGCTTTGAAATAAAAGGGAAACTTGTCAATATCATGATTCTGAGTTCATTGAAAGGATCAGAGTGGTATCAGTCAATCATATTTTGCCTAAACCTACCATCATTAGAAAGATAAATGAATTACCAATATGCAGAAAACTGTTTTTTAAGTCAGAAACAAAAATATTGAAATTCTGGAACCTTATATTCTACTGGGAGAGGAAACTACACATGAATGTGTGTATACCACAATGTGTGTTATCAAACATATATAAAATTGTGTAGAAATTTGTAGAAATGTGTAGAAATTCCTTTGTATAGAAAAGAAATATTCCATTATATAAAAAAATGCAAACAAATGGAAGGTAACTTGGAGAATTTCCTTGTAACTGTGGTAGAGAGATGGTTGAGATGATGAGGGGGTGAAGACAGGACATGGAAAGGTTTCATGAAGAAAGTGGCACTTCCTCTGATTCCTGATGGAAATTATAAATTTTAAAAGGTAGAGATAAGGAGGGAAGTACATTTCAGGTAAGATGAACAGCCAATGAAAAGATATAGATATAACTAGTCGAATATGTGTGTGTGTGTGTGTGTGTGTGTGTGTGTGTGTGTGCATGAGAGAGACAGAGAAAGAAACAGAGACAGAAAGACAAGAGAGAGAGGGAGAGAGAGATGGGGGGGTAATGGCAAGTAGGCTAATGTAGATATAAAGTATATTGCAGAAAGGAAAACCAATACAACCTATTAAGATGATAAACCAAAGCCAAAAAGACAATCATCAAAATAATTGAAGTTTAGATACCAATATCTCTTGAAAAGAAGGAGGAGGTGGCTACCCTATGAAAAATCTGATAAGACCCCATTCCCATTCCCTGATGGATAATGAAATAAGAATTTGTTTCAGAGTAAGCATGTGAACACACACATTGACACAAAATTTGAAAAGATTATTGGGAAGTAATTGATAGGGCTGATGAGAAGCCCATGGGCATGGGAGAAAATAAGTTACATCAGTGGTGTCAAATTTGAATCCATTCCAGACTACATGTCATAATTAACTGCAATAGAAGCAGCTAATTTCTACTTTTTGCTAGAAATTTTCAGAGGATATAATAGTTGTGAGAAAAATAATATGACCAAGGCAGCTTATAATGACCTTATATTTATTCCAAGAGGAAGTAGCCTGGTCAACTAGATATGGAATTGAAACCTCTTTTGTAATTCTCTGTAGCAATTCTTGTCCTGAGCTATTGTTCCTTAGGTTCTGTTCTGGAAAATAAGCCCAAGATAGGGAGTAGAAGCAAAGAACTAGTGAGTTGGAGTGGGTTTAGAGGACATGGGCATTGGAATAACATATATGGGAAAATGGTTCTTTGGGACATTGAATGGGATAACTTCACTTGGTACTCTCTCTACTTTGTTTTTTTTTTAATTATAATATTTGTTATTTGAAGGAAATTATTCTTGTTTTTATTGTGATGTTATCTAATATGTTTAATAGTAACTTCATGATCTTTTCATAAAATAATTCATAGTAGAATTCTCAGAGAATTATGGTGAGTAGTTTGAAACAAATTTAGCAGAGACCTCAGGAATGACAGTTTGGGGTCCTTATTACATTAACTCTAATACTCAATGATATCAGCACAAAAATGATCATAGCACAAAAGAAAATGAAAAATAGTTGGAAAACATTTTTCAATATCAAGAAACAAGCCGGGCCAGTGTCCTATATGTTGCAAAGAATGAGCGTATCTAAATATCTTTCTTATCTAGATATATATAATATATATATATATATTCATATATTATATATCATATCTAAATATCTTCTAAAATACTTTCTTTAAGAAGAGAGTCAAAGGTGCCAGACTTGGGGCAGCTAGGTGGTGCAGTGGATAGAGCACAAGCCCTGAAGTCAGGAGGACCTGAGTTCAAATCTGGTCTCAGACACTTAACATTCCCTAGCTGTGTGACCCTGGGCAAGTCACTTAACCTCAATTGCCTCAGCAAAAAGCAAAAAAATAAAAAGAAAAGCTAAATAACATCTCACACAAAAAATGAAATTGAGTATAACTTAGAGAATTATTAATTAGTGATGTAAGAGTCATCTCAAAATGAGTTATTTTTGTTATATGACTATCAAGTTGCTAATATTGAATTAGACTGATGTCTAGAAATATGCAAATGAAGTGGTCAACTTTAACCTGACTTATTTAAATTGGATATCAGTGCTGAAAAATGGGAAAGGAATAGACATTAATATGGACTACAGCATGAAGTTTAACTGATCTAAAACAATTACAAAAATTAAGATGCCAAAAGAGGCCCCAAACTGTCTCAGCTAAAATTAAATTTATCTTTTTGCAAAACAGAGAGATGAGATATCCAAAGGCAACACTATTTGGAATGTGGTATCATTGATTTAGTGTTGGAAGGGATATTGAAATAATCTGACCCAACTGCTTCATTTTGGCAATTAAGAAACTGAAAAATGAGGAGTTTTAGTGACTTGCTTAAGGACATTAAGAAATAAGTGGAGTAGGCAGAATTCAAAAGTAGATCCACTGCTCTAAATCCAACATACTTTTCTCTGAGCTATTTTATTTCACTATGAAATATTTTTAAAATTGTTACAGAGTACAATGATGGAAGTTCATGAATAGTTTAACTTCAAAAACAGGGAAAATTGATTGAGGATAAAAAAAGAGTTTACAAAATGTTTGGTGTGAGATCTAATTAAGATAAAATAGCCATTAGGGATTAATTTGAAAACTATATAAATAAGAAATGAAAATAGAAAAGATGTAACAAATTCTAAAATAAACTGATAAATTATTTCCCCTAGTGACAACAGAACTTTCAAATTTGGCTTCTAACATTACAATCTTCAAGGTACAGGAAGAAGTAGAAGAAAAAAAGTTAGGAAAAGTTGTAGAAAGAGACTGAATATACACTAAGTAGGTATGTGCTGGAGATTAAGCAATTTTGAAGGTACTGAGGAACAATTTCTCAAGACATCTGAAAGAAGAAAAATGCTAATTGAGTGGAGAATACCATGAATGTTATCACTACTATAAATAAATTTAATTGAAAAGATATCAATTATTGCCACTTTCACATCTTTACCAAATATTTATGAGCATAATTTATGTAAATATTAGACATCTTTTGTGAAAAAATAAGAAAAAAGGTGGATTTTCACAAAAAGCAGATTTTCACAAACAATATGCTCCATAAGATTACAACTTTAGAGTCATATTATTGACTGAAAGATGTAAGGAATGCAGATTGCACAATACTTAGTCTTTGTTGTCAATAAAAAATTATTTGGTAAAGAAAATAAAGCTCTACATGGCTTTCCTTCCAAAAAGTAGCATATTGAAAATGAAGCAGATCAAAACTCCTGTGCTGATTGCAGTGAGATAGGTCCTGTGAGTCCATTGTACTTTTGGCTTGAGACTCAGTCTCAAAACAAAAACAAAAGTAAAACAGAAAACAGAAAGATGTGTGCTTATCCGACTTCTAGAAGAGTATTAATATGGAAGAAGCATACAAGATGATGGAATTACTCGATGTTCCTGTTTGCAGCTGACATGTTAATTGCATTAAGTCCTGGCATAGTACAGAATCTTCTAAATTGGATCTTTATTCATTCAAACATCTGGTCTAAATATTCAGGCTAGAAAAACCAAGTAGATAAATACCTATTGTCCACACTATGATGTGTATAGTAATAGAATTAAGTGAACAACTTACAGACTTATTAGGCTAGAAATATATATATATATATATATATATATGCAGATATATTTCTGTATTCATATTTGTATCTATATCTATGGCTATAAATATTTCTGGAATAGATATTACAATCAATTGACAATAAGATATTCCTGAATAGGAGGGAGAGAGTAGGTTAAACTGTCTTTAAGAAATTTCTTAACACTTTTAATGACTTCAAAATTGTCCTTAAACAAAATCCAGTCTCTATAAAATAATAGTATTTTCCAGGTGTGCTATAATCAGTAAGTCAGGGAACACTACAACCCCAAAGAAATCAAAAAAAAAAAGGAAAAAGGGGAACGAAAGTTAGAGGGAGGGTAGATTAAGAGAGAGAATAAAAAAATTCTGAAGTTATGCAAAACTATTCATATTTCTTTTGAAGTGGCAAAATATAATGCAATTCATTTTGTATAGCAGGCTATGGCCTATATAAGCCTACCATAAATCTTGTAGCAGTCCATAGGATGACCTGAAGTTTTGATTCCTTTGGGGTTATGTGAAATTTTTGCTAACATCCATTTCCCCTTTTCCTATCCTCAGCATGTTTCTTTTCTCTTTTCATCCTTCTTTTGAGACCAAAACTTACATCCATTTCCAGGCCTTGTATAATTAAACTCATATTGTAACTCTTGATGACAATAGAGAGCATGTGCATAGTCTTCTCATATTTGAAAGTAAGTAGTTTGTTCTTTTAGTCCCTTATGATTGTGTATGTGTGTGCATATGTAAGTTTGTATGGATTTATTTCTCTTTACTTCTGTGTTTAAACTTCAAAGTTTCCACACAGCTCTGGTCTTTTCATCAGTAATGGTAAAGATTTATCTTTTCCCCATGAGTATTATACTCAGTTTTGATGAGTAAGTTATTCTGGGCTGAATTCTTCAAATTCCTGAACTAAATTTGTCTCCTAGAATACTGTATTCTAACCTTTCCACATTTTTATAGTGATGGCTGCTAAATAGTATCTTGAGTGAGTTGAGCAACAACTCTTCAGTGCTGAATTCTTTCTGTCTGCTTGCAGTATTTTTGCTTTCTGGAAGCTCTAGATTTTGTCTAAGATGTTTCTGAATGTTTTCATTTTGGGATATCTTTTAGGAGGTAATTAAAACATTCTTCCTGTTTCCACTTTTCTTTGTCATTCTAAGAGATCTGGATAGTTTTCTCATTAAGATTTCTTGAAATATGGTGACTTGGCCTTTTTTTTCAGGGAGTGTAATGATTCTTAATATTTCTTTTTTCTTTTTCTGTTTTCTAGTTCATTTGCTTTTGTTGAGATGCCTTACATTTTCTTCTATGTTTTTCAGTCTTTTGATTTTATTTTGATATTTCTTATTGTGCTGTGAAATTATTAGTTTCTTTTTTATTAATTTTAATTTTCAGAGAGTATGTTGCTTGGGTAAGGTTTTGTACCTCTTGTGCCAAACTACTAATTCCTTTTCCAATTTTTCCTTGGATTTAATTTCTTTTCTATTTACTGCTTTCATTTCATTGAGAAAAATATTTTAAAATCCTTTTTATAACTGTTACTTTATCTCTTCTAGTAATTCTAGATGAATTTTTGTCCAACTTGTATTTTTCTTTGAATCTTTGTACATATTTTGTAGTTATTTTTTGGGGGAGTTGTGTCTTGTCACCATAATAACTTTATATGGGGGATTATTTTTTCTTTGAGTATTCTTCAAGTCTACTTGCTGATTTGGGACGTGATATTAGGGGTAGGTTCTGTACTTCTTGCAGGAAGATCTAGACTAGGTCCTACTGTTGCTTTATTTGAGTGAATATTGAATGTTGTATTATTCAGAACTTTCAGAGACAATTCAGTTTTGGGACCTGTAAGGCTTCAGTTCCTTCTCCCACCCCCAAATGGTCAGATCCAGGGCAAAGTATAGTTTTTTGCCTACCCTGGGCTGAATTCTTCAAATTCCTGAATTAAGTTTGAGTCTGAGAAACAGTAGATGCTGTTGGATTTAAACAGCCCATTGGGAAACTCTTGACTCAGAGTGGTACAATTGGCTACTTCCTTAGGTCTATGATTTCTACAGTGGTTATTATTCTGCTAAACTTCAGTTTGGCTAGAAACTGGAAATGAGATACTTCTCTGTACCTTAGGTTTTAGCTACATTGTTACTGCTTGCTTCTGAACTTATTCCTCAGACTATTGTTCTGGGTGAAGGTCTACTTCCTGTCTGTCCTGGATTTATAATTTAGAATCTAGTGTGTAGAAATGTTGAGGTATCGTGTTGAGTTGTCTGAAGGCACCTGATGTGAGTCTGGGACTTACTCTTGTCCTGGTGCACTGTCTCTGAGTATTGGTATACTCCCTGAGTCATTCCACAATGAATGTTAAATCTACTTTATTTCCAGTTCATTATGAAAGTACTACTATAAATGTCAGTGTAAATGAAGCATTTCTCTTTATCATTTGATATCCTCAGGATACATATATGGCAGTGAGACCTCTGAATAAAAAGGTATGAGCATTTTAGTCATATATACTTTCAAATTATTTTCTAGAGTGGTTGGACCAATTCACAGCTCTGTCAAAAAATATATTAACATGTTTATCTTTCTACAACCCTTCTAGCATTGGCTATCACCACCTTTTGTCATCTTTGATAATTTATTAGGTAGGAATAAAAACCTTAGAGTTCTTTTTATTTGCATATATAATATTTTTATTGATTTAAAACAATATTTTATAAAATTGTATTTAGCAATTTGTGAGTTATTATTATTAAGTTTACCAAGCATTTCTCTCATTCTTATTTATTATTTTTTGCTTTATATTCTTCTACATTCATTTTTATGTTTTCATCTTAGTAAAAGATCAAGATATTTGCTCATCAGTCAATATATGTTTATTAAGCACTTTGTCCTTTGTTCTTTAAAAGGACCATGACATCAGGGAGAAGATGCCATGGAATGTAAGTGAGTTGGACTTAAATGAGGAAGGGCTGTGCAAAGTCACTTGTCTCACTTTTCCCTTCAGAATCATCTGGGTCCAATGGCAAGATATAGATCAAGAAAACTGGAGATGGCTCTGGGATGCAGCGGGAGACCTTTTCAATTTTAAGCTAAGATCTTCAATAGGTCTCAATATGACTGAGGCTGCACCCATTCAGTGATTAAGGTTAGGTAGCAAGTGAGGCAAAGTATCAGCTCTTTTTATTTATGTGCCAGTCACTGGGTCTAGTAGAGAACAAGATAGAGCGAAATCTAAGAATCAGCACACAGATAGGGTATACACATTTCAAATGCAAGAAATTATAATTTCTGTCATAAGTAGGTTTAACTTTTACTAAAGGAAATCCCTTGTGAAGTCCCAATGAAGATTTAAAGCCTCCTGGTGGACTTTGTCATGTATGTGCAATTTTCTAATGCAGTGAGGAACAATTTTTCAACCTTGTCTGGAACACATAAATGCCTTCTTCCTGGTCCATCTTCTGTCTCATTTCTCCTCTGCTTGTTTATTCTCATCTCCATGCCTTTGTAATCATCATTTCCCTACAGAGTACTTGCCCATCAATCCATAATGCATACCACTTTAAATCCTAATTCCATGCCTATCTCCTCCATTGAATTTCCCCAGAGTAGTACCATCCTACTTTAACAACTCTTGTATATATCTTTAGTACATGCATTTATAATTTTAAAAAATGATTTTCCTCTTATTCACATATTGTTAAATTCTTTTTCTCTGGTTGACTGGTGTCTGTATTTGAACTGTATATTTAGACTGTAAGTTTCTTCAGGGGAAGGATCAATCTCCGACTTGTTCTTGACTTCTCCAAAATAGAGATCAGATTCAGAGATGGCACTTGCTTAATCAATTATTTTTTAGGGGAGAAAATTTCCTTAAGCAAATCATCAATAACTTAATACAGAGTTGTCTCATGCTCAAAGACATTAAGCAATTAACAACTCACAATCACACACATGCATAGAGAATTTGATCCTAGATCTTGCTAACTTTAATTCCAATGCACTCTCCAGAATGCCTCAGTAAGTCAAGGGAACAATGTGTGAATAAATAATTAGATCTCTGACCTTAAAGGTCATCTTGTCTAATTCTATCACCTCCAAGAAAGGTGAAATCTAAAGAGGTAAAAGCAAGTTTTCCCCAGTTACACCACTAGTAAGACATCTGGTATTAAGACCCAGTCTTCACGTTGCCTTTTGGCAGTTCCTGATATAAATACAAAAGGTGAGAATTTTGCCTTTGTGGCCCTTTCTGCTATTTAATACTTTATGAGTCCTTATACACAGAGCACCAGACTCATTGGCATACTAAACAAAATCAGAAGTTCCATGAATTAGTTGACACTTCAGGTAGAGATTAAACTTCAGTTTATTTTTTGTTGAAAATAGGAAGAGCCACAGAGACCTGGATGAAAGTTGGTGAAGATTAAATTGCAAGTAAATTATGAATATAATCTTTTTGTTGTGGTCCAACTATCTAGTGGGAATTAAGAGCTGTTAGAAGTTAATACTGAGTGGCAGATTGGTGTATCAAATGGATACCTGGTATTTTTCTGAACAAACAAGTTTCTAATTAATGCATTTTGTGTTTATAGATTTGTCACATCCAACAATTTAAAATTATCCTAATTTAAAAGAGCATTTAAGAAACTAATTAGGCTTTAATTTCAAGAACTCATTTTCTCTTGCTCTGATTAACATTTAAGGAATCTGAAGTCCTGCTTCTTAAATCTTTTTCCAAAAAATAGAGAAAAAAAATCTTATCACAAAGAAAAAATAATAGAATTGGAGGAGGGGGGTTAAACATTTTATGTAAATGGAGGAAATACCTAGAGCAGATCACTTCCCAGTCCTTATTCTAATCAAACAATGCTTTTTTTTTTTTTTTTAATTCCCTCAGGTAGTGTATATCTTGTCATAACATATGAGAACACCTTAGCTTCAGGAGTTCCCAAATGTCAGTGAAACTCCAAGAATTATGGTTGTCCATGATTCTTGTGGTTTTAAAATATTATATACATTACTACTTCTTTTGAAAAAAGAATTAAGGTGAAGGAAGAGAAATCAATGTGAAAAAAATGAGCCAAAATTTTTTCCCCAGTATTGAGTATATTGAATGGGTAGGAATAAGTTCAATATGTATGGGAATGGAGGGTTTAATCTTTTTTCTTGATTAACAAGCATTAGCATTACCATCCAGGCAGGCACCATGCCCACTGACACCTTAGAATCCTAGGTAGCAATGGACTGGCCAGACTTCTATAGATGAATCTCTCCCAAATTAACCAGGCTAGTCCTTAAATGCAAATTAGAAAGTTTGTGTAGTAATGGTGCTGGCATAATGTGAATTTGGCGAGTATATCAGGGTCCCAGGTGACAGTCAAAGGTACTGTGATATTCATAGCAGCCTACATTGGATTCATGTCCTGTTTTTTCTGTAAACTCAGAGATTCAGACTGCCTCTAGTGGTTCCTCATCTGGGATATTTTAATAATATTTTAACATTTTTCTCTTCTCATCTTTCTCACTCTCCTTTGGAGCTGATTTTCCACAGTGTCACAAAATTCATAGTTGAGAAAGGTTATCCTGAAAATTGGTTAGTTTTTTTAATGTATTTAATTTTTTTGTCCATTGATTGGTCATTATTTTTTTTCTTCCTTTCTAGATTTCAAATCTTAAAAATTTCCAAGTTTCTTCAATGGGTTTTTTCAACATAGCTTTTTTTTGACTTTTTAAAAATTAGAATTGTTTTTTAGTTTTCCCACTGGAATTTGCTTTTTTGATCCAGTTGCTATATAAGGTAGGATTAAAAATTTATGCTCCTATTCATAAACTGCTTATTTGCATGTTATATTCACTTGCTGAATATTGCTTGCCTCTTCATCTGCTAATTTTTGGCATATGGTGTTCAGTGATTATTTGCCTATGCATGGTTTTATGTTAGTTAACTTATAGTTAGCTCTATATGTTGCTGATTATATTTGCATATTTGTTTTACTGCTTTATTAATGAAATTGCATAATTGTTTGCTTTTATATGGAGTCTGAAATTTTGAAAGAATTTCATAATGGATGCAATGGATATAAAAATTGAAATAGGTTCATTATTCATTAATTGAATACAAAAATAAGGACATTGTAAAATAATTGAAAAGAGCCCTCAAAGATTTGGAGATGTCTGTATTCGGTAATTAATAAAAGAATCAGACTGGAAGATACCTAGTCTGTTTTTTTACTCAAACTTTCCCAATACATATTTAAAGAAGGGAGACTATCTGGAAACTGATCACCATACCCCTTCTTGCCACCCCACAAAGAAGAAAAAGAGGAGGAAAAGTGTTTAAAAAACTGTTAGCCATGAAGACAGAAAAATATTGCCAGTGGGAACACTGAGGCTTGCTCAAGTAAAGAGCTTCACACATAGATGAGTCTAAAGCTTCCTCATCATATTTCCAAATGAGAATCTTTTCAGTAAAGGTTCCATGTTTCTCTGCTGAAGAACCAATTGGAAATTTGGTTACATGGTGTGATTTTATTAATATAGTGTTGGCAATCATCTGAACTGGAAATATATAATGCAATATGATAGAAAATATCAATTTATCACTTTATTTTTTGTGCTGCATCTCACAGCATGAAATCCTGAATTTATATATCAGGAATCTTTGCAAAGTTAGCCAGGCTCTAAGGAAATGAGCAGGATTCATGAAAGTCATAGCTTTTTTTTAATGGGACCAATTAGTATAAAGTAGAAAAGACCCTTTGAGGTAGCGACACACAGACTGGTTATTAAGGAGGCTGATGAGAAGTGTCACAGACATTTCTTGATGGTCATTTAGAACTGTTATGTTGTCTAAGAAGCCAAGTGGAAGGAAAAGAATAGTGAAGAGAATGAGATAGCACTCTTCTCTTATTGCACTATTTGAAATTTTCATTAGTAAGGAAAATTCATGTTTGGGAGATCCATTAACTATTTTAGAAAATAGTTTTTTTCCCAGGGCATGCTTTGGTATCAGAGTAGTCTGAGGAATTTAATCCATCTTAGAGAAGAGAAATAACACGGAGCCAAAGGCCTCTGGGACATTTAACCAAGGCTGTGTTGAATAGAGGAAAGTAGGCATTTTCTCATTTACAGATGGAAAATTGAAGTGAAGAGAAAGGAATGACTTGCCTAATCATAATAGATGTAAATTACATTATATGAACAGCTGGAAAGGCCAAATAAAGAGTAGCTGCAGAACATCTAAATGGTGAAGCTATCATGGTGAAGTTGCCATGACCTTTAGGGTTCAGTCTGTAGGTATGGAAACCAAAATGGGAATTAATTTTACATATAAATCAATAGGTGATCACGTGTGCCATTCTGGTATGTTCCTGTTTGGGACATGCTCATAGGTCTGGATGCACATTAAATTCTAGACAGAAAGTAGGCTTCAGGCTTCTTTTTTTTGCTTTATGGATTGGACATTTGTAAAGTTCTATAAAGCAGGAGCTGACAATATTTCAAAAATGGCATGAAGATCCAAATGGAAAGCAATTCCTTGTGGTGTGAATGATTAGCTTTGAGATAGCTCAGTGCCATCGTGCATAGAGTGCTGGACTTAGGAAGGTGTGAATTGGAATCCTGTCTTAGAGACTTATTAGCTATGTGATTCTGGACAAGATATTTGACTTCTGACTGCCTCAGTTTCTTTGACTATAAAATATAGATATTAAAATCTGGAGGGTTGTTTTGAGTATCAAGTGAGATTTTATACACATACACACGTACATATATAGATATATATATATCTATACACACATCTATATAGAATTTTGTAAATTTTAAAGCTCCATATTTATACTGTAAATATTTTTTATCCCTGTACCCCTGAACACTTAGTCACTTCTGTTCCTTATTGTTCCACTGTTCATTCCAGAAAGCTTTTCTGATGATTCTATACTTTCCCAGGTATGTGGAAAGGCTGAACTTCTTCATTAACTCTACAGCAGCAGAGTAAGGGAAATTGTCAATGTAGTATTGATATTATGATTGGAAAACCTTGAAGCACCACTTGCTTCAGACAGATAAGTTGATAGGGCTAGTGTGTGTATAGGTGGTGATCATTCTGTTCCCTAACAGATTTAACTACTTATGTCATTTGAAAAGTATCAGAATTTTCTTTCTTTTTTCCAGTCTCCCCTCTGTACTATACATCTACTCAAGTGGCTTACCTTGATGTTGATATCTAAAATTCTTTTCACAGGGGACAAATCCTTTAATTATAGTCAGAAATATATGCAAATACACCTGACAGAGATTGCATAGTTCCTGAAAATAACTCATACTATAATGTAAGTGACTCTCCCTGAAGAGAGAAAGTGATCCTTCAAAAGATCTTGTTGTTATTAGTGTCATGTCTTACTCTTTCTGACCCCATTTAGGGTTTTCTTGTCAAAGATACTGCAGTTGTTCGCCCTTTGAACTCAGGAAGATGAATCTTCCTGAATCCAAGTTTGGTAGTCTTATCTATTGTGTCACCTAACTTTCCAATCCTGCATTACTCAGTTTTTCCCCCAATAAAAATAACACACTGAACTTTTTGCTTGTTAATCTTTTCCTTTACTGGAAGTAAGACATAGAAAAGTACTTGCTTCCTACTAAAAATTAAAGACTTCTAGTACATCCTGCTGTCATATAGCCAAAACCTTCTTGCAATGACAGGTGGACCAGGAACCAGTTCTTCTGCTTTTAACATATTTTTTACTTTGCTTTCTATGCTGTTCGTAAATAAATTATTTTTCAGCTTATTGGAAAGCTTTGAATAGCTATAATTGTAACTGCACATATGACCTGATTTTTCTTTCCATTTCAATTTTGGAAAGCTAAAGACAGCCTTGAACTTTGAGAAGGCCACCAAATTTGTGACATTCAATTCTGCTTTGGTACATGGATTGTAGGGCTCTCAAATGATGAATAGTGAGAACAGACTGCAGACTTAAATACACATTCAAAATGATTTTCTTCCCAGATATTCAATTGGTCTCACAGTCAATTCATATTGACTTCATTTACAATCCAATTATTTTAACAAGGTATAATGTGTCTGTTGCAGATAAGACCCACAGCCACAGACAGTCATCCTTCTCCAGCTCTGAAAATCATGCAGTAGTCTCTTGCTCGTTTATGACTGAAGAAGGAAAATCTCTTTCCAGTAGAATCTGCTCTGAGAGGTCCTGAGGGAAAAAACTCAGGTTCATTAAGCATTTTGAAGACTAAGTCAATTTTAAAATGATTTAGAATAATTACCTGCACAGGTAAATTTCTGGATGCTTTCCTGGTAATACCACATTGTTAATAGAAAGAGAAAGCCTTGGGAGAAAATTTAAAATGTTAATCACAAATATTGTGCTATTCTCTAAGTGATATAGTTCTTTACTTTTGGAAGATGCAGTGTTTTAAAGAACCAATAGTTCTAAATTTAGGTCTGCCTTTGCTCAATCCTATGATACATCCCATTTATCCTATGCACATTCTGTTCTCACCTCCATGCCTTTCCCTTCTACTTACTCATAGTCTCCACATTGCTAACCTCCCTGTTCTCTCTCCCCATTCCTCATGTCTATGAAATCTTCCTTTATTAGTCTATAGTCTCATTAATCTACTGTTCTGAAATGCATTATACTTGTAATCCAGTCCATACAGATGAAGAAGCAATTATATGTAGACTGGAATTGTTTGATGTTTGATGTGTGGTATCCTTGTCTCTGACAAGATTGCACACTTTTGTGAAAGGGGGTCATGTGCTATATTTCTTTTGTATCCCTAAAATGCCCATGGCAGGTGTTTGTTCAATAAATAATTGCTTAACAACCTCTCCTTTAGATGATTATACACAGCAACAAGAAGACTATACAATGATCAATTTTGATGGACTTGTCTCTCTTCCACAATGAGATATTTCAAACCAGGTCCAATTGTTCAGTGATGAAGACAGCCATATACACCCAGGGAGAGACCTGTGGGATCTGAGTGTGGACTACTCTTTCTGTTGTTGTTTGCTTGCATTTTGTTTTCTTTCTTGGGTTTTTTTTATCTTTTTTGACCAGATTTTTCTTGTGCGGCAAGATAACTGTATGAATATATATATATATTGGATTTAATATATATTTTAATATATTTAACATGTATTGGACTACCTGCCATCTAGGGGAGGGGTTGGGGGTAAGGAGGGGAAAATTTGAAGCAGAAGGTTTTGCAAGGGTCAATGTTGCATATGTTTTGTAAATAAAAAGCTTTAATTTAAAAAAAAGAAAATGAATGAATTGTCATTTAATAGAAAATTTATAGAACAGATCTTCAGGCAGGAAGGGTTGAATTCCATTCTTATTTTGAAATTAGTTCTCTAATTCAGTAAGGAGTTTATTCATACTTGTTATCATTTGTGAATCCTTTGTGTTTTTGGATGAATATATTATACATTTTTATTAATAAAATAAATTTGGAAACTCAAAAAAAATCTCTCCTTTGAAGTTAACTAAATTCTTTTCTCCTGATCCTTGATGCTCTAATCTACCAACCTCCTAGTTACTCCCAACTTTTTTTCTATGATTGTTTCAACTCTGTGTTCTTCATCTTACTCTGCCATTAATTAGCACTGGAAAATTTTTTTTCTATGATTGTTGCAACTCTCTGTTCTTCATCTTACTTTGCCATTAGCACTGGAAAATTTTACACCCACATCAATGGTGCTTCTAGCACACTATTCTCACTTTTTAAAAACTTTTCTAACAAATGACCAACACTTCCCCCCACCTCCAACAACATCAACCAGAAACATAAATGAATAAAATATTAAAATTCTTTTTCTTTTGTAAAACTATTTTAAATGTTTTATTTATTTATTTTAAATTTAAATGTAAGGACGATTTCAGAGAAGCCTGGAGAGACTTGCATGAACTGATGCTGAGTGAAACGAGCAGAACTAGGAGATCATTATACATGGCAACAACAATAATACATGATGATCAACTCTGATGGACATGGCTCTCTGCAACAAAGAATTGTCTCAAACCAGTTCCAATTGTTCAGTGAAGAAAACCATATACACCCAGAGAGAGGGATATGAAATGTGGACCACAACATAACATTTTCATGCTCTCAATTGATGTTTGCTTGCATTGTGTTTCCTTTCTCTGATTTTTTTTTCCTTGTAGATAGGATTTTTCTTGCACAACTTGTCAAGTATTTTATCATTATTAACATGTAATGGACTTCCTGCCATCTAGGGGAGTGGAGAGGACTGGGGGTAAAATTTGTAACAGAAAGCTTTGTAAAGATCAATGCTGAGGAACTACCCATACATATATTATACAAATAAAAAGCTTTAATAAAAAAATAAACTTAAATGCAAAATAGGAAAATAAAATAAAAACATTGCCATGTGCACAAAAGAACATAAGAAAGAATTCAAAATAAAAATCAATAAAATTCCATTTCAAGAAAGCCTGTATAATAAATACTATGCATTATGTTCAGATCTGTCCAGCTTTGTTTCCTTGTAGCTTCTCTTTTGTTTTCTGCTGTGTACTTTTTTACTGTTTCATTTTTTCCCTTCTTTTCACTTACTCCCCACTTTTTCCTTCCAAGAGGCTAAAATTAAACATGGATACACACACACACACACACACACACACACACACACACACACACTTCCCTCTTTATCACATTCTCATTAATCTACATACCTTATTCCATTCATATTAATTTGCACACACCTCCCTCTTATCCTATTCCCTTGCCTTCTTATTTCTTTATGAATTTAGAGTACTTTTATTCCCTTCTAAATATATATATACATATATATATGTATATATATATACACACACATATATATAGTATTCTCTCTTTAACCCTGATCCCTCTAAAACACCTTCCTTTTCCTCTTTTCTCTCCCTATCCCCTTACTCTTTTATTTTTTCATCTTTAACATATTTCTGATGAGTAATGTTCCAGAAATATAAGCATTCTTCCTCCATCTAATTTCTCTGTGTCAATTCTTCCTCTCACACCTCATTTGATAATTATTTCTTTTGCCTTTTCCTATACCGTTTTGCTTTTTAGAATCACATCATACTCATTTCTACCAGTATTTCTTTTGAACTACCCAATTACTAATGGCAATCTTAGACTGCTATTTGAATTCTTTTCCTAATATCTCCACTACAATCATGCAGTGACTCCTTATTGCCTAATAAGTAAAGTGTAAATTCCTAAATTTCATTAAAAACCCTCTATAATTCTCCTTCAACCTATCTAATTAACCTTAAATATCCTTACTTCCTTTCAAAGTCTACATTTAAGACAATTAGGACAACCATCTAAACCCAATTCTGATCCTACTCTCTCTGATTTCTGTCTTTACTTCTACTACCACTGCCCACATGCCTAGAATGAACTCTTCTTCACCTACCAGCTTCAATTGTTGAAGTCGATCCTCTCTTTCTCTATCCAAATTCAGATGACAATTCAGTGAGATAAACAGATCTGCAACTAGAAAGAGCCTTGAAGATGTACAGTCTATTTAATTCCTTTCATTTTACAGGTGAAGAATCTAATGATAAATTGACTTGTGTGAACTCACAGAATTAGTAATTAGCAGTTGGAATTTGAGCCTGTCTTCTGACTCCAGATCCAGCACTCCCTTTCCCCTCTGCCCCTATACTACATTATTTCCTTTTGCCCTGATATCTCACACTTTCCCTCTTGTATAGTTATTTTTGTACTGCTCCATCCTTTCCCACCCCCATTTTAGCTTGTAAACTCCATGAAAGTGAGTTATGTCATTTCTGTCTTTCTCTACCCAGTACCCAGCACTGTGACTTTCTTAATAAATGTTTGTTTAATTGATTTGAACTGCTGCTTGGTTGATTAGCTGTTGTGATCTGATATCTGTCACTTTTGCTTTCAAGACCTCATTTGCAAAGGAAAATGACATTTTTATTACCAATGTGTACAGAAAGCCTGGGATTTATGGATAATAAGATTGATCCTGCTTGACAATTGCTCATTGGAGGGTTTTCACCTTCATGACAAGTCATGAGAGAAGGGTCACTTTGGCCAGTCAGACTATTTGTCATCTGTTTAGTGGGGGTAGTTTGCAAAGTGCTCACCTGACTGCATAGAGAGAACTAGTTGGTTCCATAATCTTCCACCAAAAGTTACTACAAATGCAAAACGACTCCATTAGCCCTGTCAGTTAAATAACACTAAACATTCTCTCTCTCTTCTCTCTCTCTCTTCTCTCTCTCTCTCTCTCTCTCTCTCTCTCTCTCTCTCTCTCTCTCTCTCTCTCTCTCTCTCCCCCCTTTCCCTTTTTCCTTCTTTTCTCTTCTATTTTCTTCTCTCTCACTCCCTCTCTATCTCTCTCTTTGTCTCTGTCTCTCTTTGTCTCTGTCTCTCTCTTCCTCTCTCTCCTTCTCTCTTCTCTTCTCTCTCTCTCTATCTCTCTTTCTCTTCATCTCCCTTTCTCCTTCTCTTCTCTTCTATTTTCTTCTCTCTCACTTTCTCTCACTCTGTCTCTTTTTTCTCTCTGTCTCTCTGTGTCTCTCTTTCTCCTTCTCTTCTCTTTTCTTCTCTCTCTTCCTCTCCCTTTCTCCTTCTCTTTTCTTCTCTTTCTGTCTCTGTCTCTCTTTCTCTCTATCCGTCTCTATCTCTCTGTCTCTTTCTCTGTCTCTGTCTTTTTCTGCCTCTCTGTCTCTCACACACACACACCCACACCCACCCACACACACTCACACACACTCACACACACATATACTCCACACACAAACTCAAGCAGATGGTAACAGAAGTATATTGAAACCAGAAAGATTGAATTTACAGAATTAGACTGGATGATGACGGGTCTCTGAGCAGTTATTTTTGCCAAATTTCAATTTCCCCTAAGGTGAAATTTCCTCAAGGGCATGGGTCATGTTTTACTTGTATGTTCAAAATGGTTGCTATGGGAAATTTTGGCTTTACACAGGGCCAATAGATTAAAATCCTTGCAGCTGGAGGCAATATACCATTCTCCACCCAAAGCCAACAAGCTGAAAACTATTTTTGTAAAAATGTCTCAGGTTTGGATTTAGTGTGTCATTCAGATATCCTACCCAATTATCTTTAGAATATGTAATCCTGATCACTTTGACTTCAGTATTAAAAAGCTCTTAAATCAAAAAAGACAATGTTGCTGACCAATGTATTATTGCCTAAAAAAACGATCCTATATTGATTTTGTGAAATCTCTAGCAGATGGGGTTCCAAACTTGTTTTAAAAAATTGCTTCACTTCCCCCTATAGCTATTTCCAGTTCAACCTGTCTTATGCTGATCATAAAAGTGACAACACTGTATTTGAAGAAAGGATGTTTTAGAAATCTAAGTATATAGTTGATATTTAGGTCCAAGCCTATATAGATTATGAATTATCCTGGACATAGAAGGGAATCAAGCTTACCTGTGCCCTTTGACTCCAACTCAACAAAAATAAATAAATAAAAAAAATAAAATACTAAATACTAACTATTTTATATGTGTTTAGATATTTATACTTTGATGGATCCATGTTCTTATCTAAGAGGGTACTTCCTCAATCAGTGCTAATCATAACCTGCCCTTGTTTTCTCCTTACATGTGATTTGCAGATATTTACTCCAATACAACTTCCACAGAGTATCTATCTTGCATGCTTGAGACCTTCCTCAATGTCTTTTATTCTTTTACATTTTGTGGGTCTCAGTGCAATGACAAAAAAACAACGCTCCTCAGGGAAAAGTCAAGCTTCCTCAAGGCACTTTAACTGACGATATAACTAATATATCCAGATGCTTCCAACAGTTGTATATTCAGAGAAAAGGCATTCAAAATATATTTTGATGCACAATAAATTTTTGACAACATTTTATTTTAAAAATTGAACTAACAGAGAATGGAACTGTTTTAAATGCAAAAAGGAAAGTGAAAGAAATTTTTAAAAGTCCTTTACTACACAGAGGAAATACAAACAGTGGAATTCTTCAGAGGTTAAACTTTTAAAAGAATATAATAGGTGATGCAGAAAAAAATTTTCTGCGTCATTTTTCAATTATGTCCAACTCTTTGTGACCCTTGTGGGGCTTTTCTTGGCAAAGATGCTAAAGTGATTTACCATTTCCTTCTCAAGCTCATTTTACAGATGAGGAAACTAAAGCAAACACGGTTACGTGACTTGCCAAAGGTCACACAGCTAGTCAGTGTCTGGAGCTGGATTTGAACTCACAAAGATGAATTGTACTGATACCAGGCCTAGTACTTCATCTGCCAAATCACTTAGCTATTTCAACATAAATTCTACAACTCCCTTGTTCCCCCCTCCCCCATAGTGAGGAGCCAAATCGATGTGAAGAAACTTGAAGAAGTTTTCACCAGGCCTAATAAATAGGCAGAAAAATTGCAAGCAAGCTCTACTGTGAACAAACTAAAGGTAAAGTATTCAGGGGAAATAATCTAAACTATTGTTAAAAGTTTATAATGGGTTTTATCTTCCTGAGTTATACCACAGGAAAAGGAGTCATCATAGACTGTTTCCTAAAGCCATTGACCTAGTGAGCTACTGTTGCCCAAAATTCCAACTAAAGATCAAAAGAAATGTTGGAAATAAAAAATGCAGATATCATCTGGTTGTTATATAAAAATCCACACAGAGAAAGTCAGAAAAAGGAAAGGAAACTATCATGGAAAAGTAATAAAAATGAATAAATTCATAATAATAATTACCCAGGTGGCTGTTGTGAGGATCAAATGAGATAACTTCCATAAAATTATTTGAAAATGTTAAAGCCCATATAAAGACTATTATTATTATTATCATTATTTGAGAAAACTTCCTTTTTTTTTAACAAATGAGGAAAACTAAAGGGATTGTGTGGTTTGCATTAGGTCACATAGCTAGACAGTGATGTGACCAGGAGTAGAACCTAGGTCTCCTTAATCCCAGCCTGTTTTTCTTTTCATATACCATAAATAGGTATCATTGGAGAACAGATTAAAGAAAAATATTAGACCTATTCAGGTTGTAAGACAAAGGCTGAAAATGGATATTTGAAAGCATATAACATCATGAATGATAAGGTAAATACAAGCTTATTCACTGAAACACAATATTAGAATGCGCTCACTGAAGCTTGAGATAGAGAGAGGGAGGCATTTAGGACAAATAAATTTAAGTTCTACTTGACATAATGAATAGTAAACTTATAGGATTCATTACCTCCAAGAAGGGAACTTGGTCAAAAATATAAGTCATCTAGAATAGGATACCTCTCAGTGAATGAAAGCAAGGAGCTACAAAAAAGTGTCTAAATGGTGTTCACCTTACTAAACAGGGCCTTCTGAGTGATTAGATTTAGTGCATAGAAGTTGAAAAAAAGGACAATTTAGATGATGCAATGAAAAACTTCTCTACAGTTTGAGCTAAAGTGGAGCAGGCTGACCCATGGGGTAATAGGTTACCCTATGGAAGTCTTAAGAAATTGGATGAATTTTAAGAATATGTGTAATTACAATAACATTATCAATAATAGTAATAGCAGTTAACATTTATGTAATGCTTATATTATACTGCCTGGCATTGTGCTAAGTACTTTAAAATTATAATCTTATCTGATAACTGTATCAATTTAGCAACACTACCCTCACCTTTCACCCTCATTCCCATCTTCCTAAGAAATATCTTAATTTCTAAGTAGCCTATTATAATAAAGTCCTGACTTTTAAGTTGCTTTTAGATCCATTTAAAATAATTTTAAGGTCTATTAATAATGCACAGTATAAATAAAGTTATATTACAAAAATAGGAATTCAAAAATCAACTTTGTCTTTTGTGTGAAAGGTGAGCTATGAAAATTGACTGCATTTTATTCAAAGTAGTTATGTAAAATAGCAAATTTTTCAAAATCATCATTGATTTTCTAATAATTTTTGTCCAATGCAATCTATGAGAAAAGTATTATCTGGTCAAATTAATCAAATTATGAACATTTCAATGAGATACAAGCAAAATCTTGAGATTTTACTTGACTAAAAACATAATACTCAAAATCTTTTTCATTCTGAAAAAATTAATGGCATTTTATATGAAACATTTACCTGAGGTGGTCCTGAGGGGGTCATAGGGGAATTATCTTCTCCAAAGATGAACTTCTGGATATTCTGAACAAATGAAATCCCTAGTTTTTTCTCTAGTATATCAGGTTAAAATGTTTAGAGATTACGGGCACTCTTCATCCAGGATATTACTATGTATGGATCAGACTAGATGGCTGCTAAAATCCTTTACAACTATCATATTTCTGTGATTGTGGAAATGTTCTTCCATTATTATTAGTTCCCATGGATCTACCATGGAGATGTTAATGAGAAGAAAGAAAAATTCTGTGAAATTTGAGGAAGAATCTCCTAAGAGAATTAACAGAATTTCAAGGGATTTTAGATATCAAGTCCACCTTGTATTGAAATAGTCCAACTCTGTGCTCAAACTTGAATCTGACAAGCCATTCAGAAAGGGGCATTAACATGTCCACAAATTAACCCAGTATAATCATGGGATTAGATGCCTGATTAGCTGTGATTTACTTCCATCGTGGAAGAATTCCAAACATCAACCCTTTTTTTGGCCTGAATTGTGATTTCATCAATTTAGGAAAAACTTTTGGCGTATATACCAAATCACCCTTTACTCTGCAGCTCAATTTTTATAGATTTTTGTCCCTGGTCAAACAACTTGAAATGTTAGAGGAAGAATGTGGCTTTCTGACTATTGAGCAAACCCTGCATTCATTATGTACCCTTCCAAATCCCACATCTGCCTATCATCACCAATACTGTCTCCTTTTTAATTACTTTAGAAACCACACTACTGATGGATTTCAAAACACGTTCATATGCAGTACCTTCTCTCTACTTCTTTTCCCTCTATTCTCAGTCAAATATTTTCTTCCTGACCATGTTCAAGTCCATTTTAAATCTGACGATCCCTGTGGTATTCAGAGATAGTGAGCTACACATACAGTAAGAAAAAAATGTCTAGACTTTATTCCCTGTTGCCTATGAATAATTTCTAGAGCATGGATAATTGGTACATATGAATGTAAATGTAGCTTCCTCAGAAAAAATCACCATTTAAGGGTCTAGAGGATTATATTCTAGTCCTGACCCTATTCCTAAGGTACTATGTGACCACTGATGACATATTACATACCACTGAGACCTTAATTCTTTCATATGTGGAGGTTGGATAAGATTATTGTCACTTCTAGCTTCAAAGGCTCTAGTTTTATTATTATGTGAAGTGGAGAGTTAAAAGGTAATATTGCATCCAAAGAATATAAAAAGACAGGCCAGTTTAAAACCCCAGGATATCGCCTACTTTCACAGCCTCAGTTTATTGGTTTATTCCTTTCATCTCCAGGAAAATTTAGCAAAAAGTTTTACCTTTCCAATGTGCAATTGCCATCTTGTGGCAAAATTCAGTAACTACAGGACTTTGAACTTCAACTCAATCAACCATGGCCAATAAGTGAATCATTATACTCATTATAGTCTTTATGTTCAAAATGATTCTTAACGGGGAAGCACAGTGAACCACTTTGGTACTTATATGGATCTCATCATCATGGCCACTCTCCCTTCACTTGTAGTGGATCACACAACTTAGCTGGGTATCCTTATTCTAGGAGGTTCTTATCCATGTTTTCCCCATCAATCCTATCCAAGATCTACCTAAAGTGCTGAAATCTTCTTCTAGATCTTTTACCATTTTGTGGATAGCAGTGTTTATGTTACCTTTTACTTCTCCTATCACTAGCCTTCCTTCTTTATATCTTCATATATCTCCCTGATGACATCTTTTATATCATTTCTTGTGTGCAAGTCATTATTGATGATGTACTAGCACCTACTTATACTCAAAATGCATCTCTCCATAGTTTTTTTTTAATCTTTTTTGAAAATCATGGTGTCCAATGATTTGCCATTATAAATTATTACTGAAAGTATATTGATGTTGAAAATTGAACTTTTTGTTAGGATCCCCTTGAACTATTGTGAGGCTTGATTAATTTCCCCAATGTAATCCAAACTATTCTCACTTTCCTATTCAACTTTGGGCTTATATCACTGTAATTGTTCAGATATAATGATATAAATATTTACAAAAAGCATGAACTTCTGGACTAAGTCAAGGGTGTGTCAATTCCATTGCATCTGTTTCATAGGTGTTCTTTTCTCATTTCATTTTTCTTGTGTTGAGTAGTTGTGTAGACTAATAGTAATAATAGTAGTAACAGATATTTATGTATGTTCCAAGTACTTTACTAAATGCTTTAGAGACAATAACTCTGAGAGAGAGGAGTTATTATTACCTCAATTTTATAGATGAGGTAATTAAGACAAATGAGAATTACATGACTTTCCCAGGATCACAGAGCTAGTAAGTGTCAGAGGTGATATTTGAACTCAGGTCTTCCTGATTTCAGGCTCAGCATTTTATTCTACCTTAATGCTCTAAAATGGCTAATGAAAGGCTCTAAATCTTATTTATGATACTTTGTTGTATGCTAAGGCTTTATGAAATGGCAACACTAATATTCCTAAGAAGGGGCACCCTAAGAACTTTTCCAATTAGAGGATCTTTGTTCCCTTGAATTTTATACAGGACATGGGTTATTCTCCTTGTCATTTGCAAATAATTCTGGCAAGCTTATGTATCCCTGTTTTATTCCTTGTCTTAAATAATCAAAAGATTATTTAATAAAACTATCTTTATGGTTGGATTTATCATCAACCTTGTATGGTCTTAGCATATCATATGCATGAGAGAACCCTAGCAATAGGCAAGTCAATAAAAGCTCATTTCTTTTCTAATGAATCAAACATTTTTTGTGAGCAGAAACATATAACAATATCTTGTATTCTCTATAGCTTGCAGTCAATTATGTGACTGTGAAGATGCAGTAAATTAGATAAAATTATCTGTTAAAAACAGCTCATTTCTTTCTTATAGTCATATCAAGTATGCCCATGATACCTGCAAAGACCATTCTCTGAAAGACTTTCTTAACAATGAGAACATAAGGCTATGCACATCAGTAATTTATAAATAAATAAATGACTGAAAAACTGACTAAATTATGAATAAATAAATAATGATTGCATGTAATAGCACTTTATAAATGTTATTTCACTTGACTTCACAACAAGGAAACTCAAGTAGACAAAAGTTAAGTGGCTTGCCCAGGGTCACATGGCTAATAAGTACATGAGGCATAATTTGAACTCATGTCTTTACATTGTGTAACCTAGTTGAGCCCTTATCAGTACATGCTGGTTCATCTTGTTTGTCCCAAAACAGCAATAACAAAAAATATTTGTAATGACATTCGAGATATGGGCAGTACTTTCATAATCTTCTCTTTCATGCATCTTGAAAAATATTTTTGATTGCTTTATTACATGGAACACTGACTATCCTGGAACCCACTCTCTGAAGGTCAGATATGTTTACATTTCCTTCTTTCCTGAGGGTACTCCTACATTCGTAAGGACTTCTGGGATATCTAGCCTTTTTGCAAATGGTTCTAGTCTTCTTCAATGGTATTTCCCAAGTATATATGGAGGATGTTTAGAACTGCAGTTCTATTTAACTATTATTATGTTTTTACAAAGACATAATGATTTTAAAGGTGCAATAACAAATATATGAACAAACTCCCTAATAGGTGGAGCACAGCCCCTCCCTTCACACTACTTAGTACTCTGGAGGGGGAGAAGATTAGGTACATAGATTACAGAGCAAAACAGGCTTGGTTTGGTTGATGGCAACTGTGCAGTGAGTGAACTGTGACTTTCACTTTCTAGATGCATCAGGAAGTAGAGTATAGCCTCACTAGTTTTAAAGATGCTTTTTTTTTTTTTTTGGATTATTCCAACTAAGCAGCCTATCAAAGGAAGATGCTCACTCATGTGATGGCAGACTCAGAGTGTCTCCATCTTAGGTGATTTGGACATCTACACAATAAGTGTTGTTACACATGAATTTCTTCTGTGTTTCTAGAGATTTTCTTAACTTAATTTTTTTGTTTCATCTTTACTTCTTCATATAACAAATCTACTGAGATGTTGAAGTCTAATGTAGTAGTCATCAAGTATTAAAAACAAATTTCCATAGAAATGTTGATAGGTTTATTATATTTCACTTCAATTTGCTTTCCTTCCAGTTTCAACTACAAATTTTTTTGGGCTAGTTCATCTCACACTAAGCTCATTTTCACATAGACTCATCATCTTCATTTTCACTCTGTCCCATGCCTCCATTTTTTTCTTGAAATAATATTGTTCATAATCACCATTACCCTCTTGTGTAATGATTTGTTGCTTGTATTTTGAACTGATGTTACAGCCCTTGACTGACAAGTCTCTCCAAGTGATAATAAAATAAAATATTTTAGTATTTTGGCTTATTGGCTGAGGTAATTTCTGGACTCTTTTGGTTTGCTTATTGTGTCTATTCTCTTATAAGATTATATTTCTCTAAGAGATGATAATTAGGAACATATTTCTCTTTTTTGTCTATTTTCCATTGCAGAGTTAAAAGTTCTTTGCTACCATCCCATAGTGTTCTGCCACCCTCACTAGTGACAGTCTCAGTTCCTATAAGAATAAAAAGAAATATTGTAGAACTCTAAAATGTATATACACAAATATATGTAGCTAAGCTCTGAAAGTTTTGCTTTTACTATCAGTAGAAGATATTAGTCTGAAACATTCTATTATATTCCGTCCTGGAATGTGGACTTTTTAAATCCCTTGCAAAATCAGCTACAATGCATCTGATACCTGAAACTTTATAGCATAGCATAAACATAAAAATTGACACAACAAATCAAGGATGATTTGTCCAGCATCCCAGTTGATCATCTTAGGATATCATTCACAACAAATAAACAGCAGCAAAAACATGTACTAGATACAGCACAGTGTAAATCATCACCTGACAGGCTGCTTTAGTGACTATATGTCTAATTTACATAAAGGATATGGTATATACACATGACACAGCATTACATGCATATTCGCAAAGCATAAACAAATCTAAATAACAACCAACAAAAACAAAGCATTAATAAAGTGAATATGCCAACAAAATAAGGAAAATAGCAATATGTACAAATAAATAGCAAAAATATATATTTGTTACTCTAATGTGGTTATAATGTATGAATGATTCTGGCACAAAAGCAAAAAAAAACATTTTAATGTAAATAATAAAACAAACACATACTCAGAATATAGTTATTCATAAATATACCAATACACACATGCAGTTCCAAGGAAACCACCCATTACATGAGTAAACATTAGCATTATTGTCTGCCTATGTTTATAATCATTTTTCCAGATTTTCCTAGGACATCATGTGTTAGTCTGGTAATCATTTAGACAGATTTAGCTTTCCTGTGAGTTATTGACCTGTTTTCCTCTATACCTGAGTTAGTTGTTGGTATTAGCAGGTCATATTTCCCATCAGAACTTAGTTCTACCTTCCTGAACATGAACTTGAAGATGGCTCAGGTTAGATAGCCATGTTACTACACTCTGTGGGTTGATCTCTAAGTATCTTTCAAGCTGTCAATACTAAGCAGAAAAGGAATTTTTCCCCATTTTTCTTTTGCACTAATTTCTTGAACTCCTAAAGTTTTGAGGTTCACATTTAGAATGGCACATGGCATATAAGGAGTTTTGTGAAAGATGAGCAGAGTATCTCCCAGTTTCAGAGAACTCTCTTCTGAGAAAAAAAAATCTACAAACTAGTGAACTGTTTTTACATTAATTTTTTTAGTCTTTTGTATTCATCTTCATGTTCCTCTTATTCCTCTATATATGCATACATGTGAAGAATTAAATTATAATTAAAGTAAAGCAAGAAATTGTTAGCTCCTCTACTTTGGCCAGAGAGAGAACTCTAGCAGTTGTTCTGTTAAGTGACAACTCCCATAACTAAGTGATCTTACCATGCCAGGTTTGTGATCTATTCCCAAACTCTTCATCTATTTTTTCCCTGTCTAGATGGTTTGTATTATACTACAAGGACAGTATCTAACCTTGATGTTTTTTTCTCCTGGAACTGAAATGTTTATCATCACACTTCTCTACTTATTGTATTGCCTAATGTAAGTATATCTCCTTACCATATAATGCTAATCTGTCCCATCCATTTTACTTACTGAATAACCAATAACAGTTTATATATTATATAAAATTTTCACAATCTTTGGCCTGAAACTTAAAAAAAATATTTTCTCAATTCTAAGGCTGTCATACTTTCTGGAAAATATGGCAATTGTGTTCATTTAGCAGACATATTTTCACTTATCAGTCAGTCAATAAATACTGAAAGGGCTATTAGGCACTGTGCTAAGTGCTAGACATACAAAAAGAAGCAAAAAGGCAGCCATGTCCTTAGGGAGCTCACAAGCAAACAAATATATGCATATCTGTGTGACCCTGGGCAAGTCACTTAATCCCAATTGCCTCAGCAAAAAGAAAAAAAAAACAAATGCATACAAGCTATATTCAGAATAAATAGGAAGCAATTATCGGTGAGAATGTGCTGAGGGTTAGAAAGGCTTTCTATAGAAGAAAGGATTTTAGTTAAAACTTAAAGTAAGGCAGAACATTGGAGATGATGAGGGAAAGGACTCCAGGAATTGGAGATAGGCAGTCAGAGAAAATGCATGGATCCAAGAGATAGAATGTCTTGTTCATGGAACAGACAGAAGAGTCAAAAATTGTGTGGTGGTGATTAAGATGTGAGAAGACTAGAAAGCTAGGAGGAAGCCAAATTTGGAAGGGTTTTGAATGTCACACAGAGCATTTTGTATTTGATCCAACAGGTGATAAGGAGTCCCTTGGGATTTATTGAGTGAAGAGGTAAGATGGTCAGATCTATACTTTAGGTGGTCGAATGGAGGATGGATCGAGAGGGGAAAAATGTGAGGCATGTAGACCTGTTGTGTCTCAGTTTTCCTGTCTCAGTTTCCCTGAATTGTTCTGCCTCAGTCTTCCTTGTGGCAACCCCCCCTTCCTGTCCATTAGGACTGAGATAATTAGGGCTGTGGAACTATGGCCACTCAGTATTCCAGAGTCATAAAACTCCAGATGGCTTTTCTCCAATGTTTGGACTTATCTTTCTGGTCTCAGACTCAGTGTCTCCTAGCTCCTTATCAGAATTTACGATCCTTCCTCCATACCCTCCATCCAATCTGTCAGAACTGAATTTATGGTGCTTTCCTGGAATTTCTATCCCCCCAGTGCTCTACCCCAAGAGCTAGAGCTCTATAAGATTCCCAGGAGCCCCTCACTTGGGGGCTTGGTGTTTTGAAACGAGCCCCATTCAGTCCCATTATTATGGATTCAGAACTCTCCACTACTATGAATAAACTATTAAAAATCTCTAATCTCTATCCTGCCTCAGTTTCTCTGGAATTACAGATTCATCAGCAGGCTATTGCAACAATCTAAGAGTGAGGTGAGCCTGTTTCAATGTAATGTAAGGGTCAAAAAAGAAAGAGATAGTGCATGGTAAATTGCATAATAATTACCATTAAATGGTAAATACACCTTTATTTAACTACTATGTATAAGATTCTATCAATACAGTTTAAAGACTTTCCCTCTTCTTCCTAACAAGAAACATTAAAGCCCTGGGAGCAATGAAAATGGATATGAGGTACATTCAAATGCATCAACTCTGCAGGAAGAGAAGCCTGGTGATGATCAGACCATTCTCCTTTAACCAAGCCCAGTCCAGCCCAAACCAGCCCAGAAAAAGTGTTTATACTCCAATGAGACTTCTGTGAAAACCTTGTTTTCTGATATGCTCTCACTTCCTCCAGATCAAATTAGACCCTTTCAGAAGGGGAGCTGACAGCTGCTTTTATGTTCCTAAAACTTCTTCATTTCCTTTGGTGCTATTTGTTATCCATGATGTGCACTTGTCTTGCCCAAGTCTGATAGCAGGATGAGAAGAAGATTTGCTGGTAGATTTCTCCCTTCTCCTTTTATAATAAATTTTATAAAGAATAGCTTAAAGGTCTATTAAAATGAAATTCAATCTAACTAACTTGGGTCTTTTTATAGGATATTACCTCAGGTTGTCTGAGCTCCTTCCCCATCCCATAACAATTAAACAAACAAACAAACAAAAAAGGAATCCAGTCATCTATGGAAAAAGATGGCTATGTGGCCTATTGAATAGAACACTGGGTTTATGGAATAAAAAAGACCTGAGTTTTCATTCTTCCTTAGACTCTGGGTAAGTTACTTAACCTATTATATCCTCAGTATCCATATCTGTAAAATGAGGAAAATAACTTGTCTTATAGGATTGTTTTGAGGCTCAATTGAGAAAGCATATAAAGCAATATGCAAACTTTGGAAGTACCACATAAATGTGAGCTATTATTATTTCTGGGAGTAATTGGGTGTAGCAGTGGATAAAGTGATGGTCCTGGAATCAGAAGACCTGAGTTCAAATGTGACCTCAGGCAAGTACTAGTTGTATTACCTTGGGCAAGTCATTTAAGCTTTTTTCCTTCAGTTTCCTCATCTGTAAAATTAGCTTCTGGAGAAGGAAACAGCAAACCACTTTAGTATCTTTGCCAAGAAAACACCAAATGGGGTCAGAAAGAGTAAAACATAACTAAAAATAACTCAAGGACAACAACAACAATGATAATAAAACAATCTATAACACCAGACTCTGTAGGAAATCAGAGAAGACATGATTTTTTTTTTATTAAAGCTTTTTATTTACAAAACATATGCATGGGTAATTTTTCAACACTGACCCTTGCAAAGCCTTCTGTTCCAAATTTTCCCCTCCTTCCCCCCACCCCCTGCCCTAGATGGCAGGTTATCCAACACATGTTAAATATGTTAAAATATATGTTAATTCCAATATATGTATACATGTTTGTACAGTTGTTTTGCTGCACAAGAAAAATCGATCAAGAAGGAAAAAAAAAAAACCTGAGAAGGAAAACAAAATGCAAGCAAACATCAACATAAAGAGTGAAAATCCTACGTTGTGATCGATACTCAGTTCCCACAATCCTCTCTCTGGGTGTAGAGGGCTCCCTTCATCACAAGATTATTGGAACTGATCTGAATCATCTCATTGTGGATTAGAAACATGTCCATCAGAACTGATCATTGTATAGTCTTGTTGCTGCCATTATAAAATAATCTCCTGGTTCTGCTCATTTAGCATCAGTTCATGTAAGTCTCCCCAGGCCTCTCTAAAATCATCCTCTCAAATGTTTCTTATAGATCAATAATATTCCATAACATTCATATACCATAACTAATTCAGACATTCTCCAATTGATGGGCATCCATTCAGTTTCCAGTTTTAGCCACTACAAAAAGGGCTGCCACAAACATTTTTGTACATGTGGGTCCCTTTCCCTCCGTTAAGATCTCTTTGGGATATAAGTCCAGTAGAAACACTGCTGGGTCAAAGGGTATGCACTGTTTGATAACTTTTTGAGCATAATTCCAAATTGCTCTCCAGAATGGTTGGACCTGTTCACAGTTCCACCAACAATGTATCAGTGTCCCAGTTTTCCCACATCCCCTCCAACATTCATCATTATTTTTTCCTGTCATCTTAACCAATCTGAAAGGTGTGTAGTGGTATCTCAGAGTTGTGTTAATTTGCATTTCTCTGATCAACAACAATTTAGAGCAACTTTTCATATGATTAGAAATGGTTTTAATTTCTTCATCTGAAAATAGATATGATTCTTTTAAAAAGATTTTTGTGTAAAGAATAGCATGCTTTGAACATCCAGGGTTCAAATTCTCCTAAAGACATCTGCTAACTGTCACTAATGACTTGGTCAAGTTCCTTACTGTTTTTAAATCTCAGTTCATCATTTGTAAAATAAGAGAATTGGAATTAAGGACCTCTTCCAGAAGTGAACCCATCATCCTTAGATTTTTGTTCCTGAGAATTGTGTGTTGTCATCTAGGACAATCCAACTAGTTATTGCCCTTTGTTCTTGAAGGTACAATATATTTAACTATTAAAACAAGCTCACAAGCCTCTACCACAGATCAGACACAAATAGTCTCACATGAACATTTAGGGAGGATTCTCTAAATTTTCATATTTCATATTTCTTTTGAGCTACCTCAATTCTTCCTTGCTTATAGGGCACAGCACCTTCTTTGATGAGGTAATGCCATGATAGGTGTTCCTGTGCCGGTATCTCTCATGTCACATAATCAATTCCAAAGTTCTTTGTGTGTGTCCTTGTATCACTCTTTTTTAATTATTTTTTTTTATTAAAGCTATTTGTATTTATTTATTTGTATAACATATGTATGGGTAGTTCCCCAGCATTGATCTTTACAAGGCTTTCCATTACAAATTTTACCCCCAGTCCCCTCCCTTCCCCTAGATGGCAGGAAGTCCACGACATGTTAATAATGTTGAAATACTTGACAAGTTATGCAAGAAAAATCCTATCTACAAGAAAAAAAAGAAAATCAGAGAAAGGCAACACAATGCAACCAAATATCAATAGAGATCATGAAAATGTTACGTTGCTCTGTAAGAAACGACCAGCAGGACGATTTCAGAGAGGCCTGGAGAGACTTGCATGAACTGATGCAGAGTGAAATGAGCAGAACCAGGAGATCATCATACACAGCAACAACAGTATTACATGATGATCAATTCTGATGGACATGGCTGTCTGCAACAAAGAATTGTCTCCAACCAGTTCCAATTGTTCACTGAAGAAAACCATATACACCCAGAGAGAGGGATATGAAATATGTATCACTCTTTTGACCTCCATGTGAGCACTTGCCTTGCAAGAAGTTTCCATAAAATAATCTTTTAAGCAAATGTATGTTTGGCTTTCAAGCAGTGTGGCCAGCATATTAAAGTTGCTCTTTCTGCAATAAAGTTTGAATACTTGGCAGTTTAGCTTGATAAAGAACCTCAGTTTCCAGAAGCTTACCTGGCTAGGTAATTTTTAGAATCTTTCTAAGACAATGGAAGCAATTCAATTTCTTGTCATGGTGCTGGTGGACTATCCAGGTTTCACATATGTAAAACAGCTTTGTAAACTTTGAGTTTGGTAGGCAACCTAGACAAACACTGAGCTAGCTTTGATAATGCTTGTATCAAACTCATCATCTAAGTGGACATCACTGGAAAGTATACTGCTTAACATACCTATCCATAATAGTAAAAATTTCTTTTTTTTTAATCAAAAAATTTATTTTATTTTATTTTATTTGCATAACATATGTGTGGGTAATTCTTCAACAATAACCCTTACATAGCTTTCTGTTACAAATTTTTCCCCTCAACTCCCCACCCCTCCCCTAGATGGCAGGATATCCACTACATGTTAATTATGTTAAAATATTGGCAAATCGAATATATATATATATATATACATATTTCCAAACTTATCATTGTTGTGCAAGAAAAATCTTATCTACAGAAAAGATATATCAGATAAAAGAAATACAATGTAAGCAAACATCAATCAAGGAGTATGAGAATGTTATATTGTGGTCCACATTTCACATCCCTCTCTCTTGGTGTATATGGTTTTCTTCAGTGAACAATTGCAGGTGGTTTGAAGCATTTCATTGTTGAAGAGAGCCATGTCCATCAGAATTGATCGTCATATAGTACTGTTGTTGCCATGTATAATGATCTCCTGGTTCTGCTCATTTCACTCAGCATCAGTTCATGTAAGTCTCTCCAAGCCTCTCTGAAATCATCTTGCTGGTCACTTCTTACAGAACAATAATATTCCATAATATTCATATACCATAATTTATTCAGCCATTCTCCAATTGAAGGGCATCTATTCAATTTCCAGTTTCTAGCCACTACAAAAAGGGCTGCCACAAACATTCTTGCACATGTGGGGCCCTTTCCTTCCTTTATGAATTCTTTGGGATATAAGCCCAATAGAAATGCTACTGGGTCAAAGGGTATGCACAGTTTGATAACTTTTTGAGCGTAGCTCCAAATTGTTCTCCAGAATGGCTGTATCCATTCACAGCTCCACCAACAATGCATCAGTGTCCCAGCCCTCCCACATCCCCTCCAACATTCATCATTAACTTTTCCTGTCATTTTAGCCAATCTGACAGGTGTGTAGTGGTATCTCAGGGTTGTCTTGATTTGCATTTCTCTGATCAATAGTGATTTGGAGCATCTTTTCATATGACTATAAATAGTTTTAATTTCATCCTCTGAAAATTGTCTGTTCATATCCTTTGACCATTTATCGATTGGAGAATGGCTTGAATTCTCATAAATATGAGACAATTCTCTATATATTTTAGAGATGAGACCTTTATCACAACCCTTAAATGTAAAGATGATTTCCCAATTTATTACTTCCCTCCTAATCTTGTCTGCATTGATTTTGTTTGTACAAAAACTTTTTAACTTAATATAGTCAAAGTTATCTATCTGGTTTTCAATTAAGAGTTCCAGTTCTTCTTTGGACAGTAAAAATTTCTTTATCTGTTTTAATTGATTGTTACACACATAGATGGTATGGTGCTGTCTGGTGAAGAATCTGTGATTTTTTGGTGCTAATTTGTAGCCAGAATTAGTAGAAGCAGCAGAGAATTGATCTTTACTTTGTTACATATCAGCCTCAGAGACTGCATTGATGTCATTTTTGTCCTCATTGAAGGTATCCAGCATTACTTTAAACATCATGATAAAAAGAATGGGAACAAGTACAAAGCCCTCTTTCATTCCATTGGTGACTGGGAAAGCACAAGAGCATCATTTATCATCCAGAGCTCAGAAAAACATGTGATATAAACCTTATGTACAATACTGATGAACTTCTGTAGGCAACCAAATTTTGCCATAATTTTCCACAAGCCTTCATGACAATACAATAGGCCTTGTTCTAATTGAGAAACATTGTCTATACATACTTCTGTTCTAGTACTGGCATTTCTCTTGGAATTGTTGGGCTGCAAATAGCATATCAATGATGCCTTGTCCCTTTCTGAAGCCACAATGACCATATTCCAGGGGAAGGATAAGACTATTAAGAAAGCTTCTGTCAAGAATCTTGCCATCTTAGAAACTGGAAACTGAATGGATGCCCATCAATTGGAGAATGGCTGAATAAATTATGGTAAATGAATGTTATGGAATATTATTGTTCTGTAAGAAACGACCAGCAGGACGATTTCAGAGAGGCCTGAAGAGACTTGCATGAACTGATGCTGAGTGAAATGAGCAGAACCAGGAGATCATTATACACGGCAACAACAATACTATATGACGATCAATTCTGATGGACATGGCTCTCTTCAACAATGAAATGTTTCAAACCACTTCCAATTGTTCACTCAAGAAAGCCATATACACCCAGAGAGAGGGATGTGAAATGTGGACCACAACATAACATTTTCATGCTCTCGATTGATGTTTGCTTGCATTGTGTTTCCTTTATCTGACTTTTCTTTCTTGTAGATACAATTTTTCTTGCACAACAATGATAAGTGTGTAAATATGTATACATATATTTGATTTGTCAAATATTTTAACATAATTAACATGTAGTGGATATCCTACCATCTAGGGAATGGGTGGGGAGTAGGGAGGAAAAATTTGTAACAGAAAGCTTTGTAAGGGTTAATGTTGAAAAATTACCCATACATATGTTTTGAAAAAAAAATTATATAAGTGATAGCTATTAAAAAAAAGAATCTTGCCAACAGAGGAGGATTGCTAAGTCAAAAAATTCCAAGTGCTCTGATTACTCCCACAAACAAAACAGAATTGCACCTCAGGACTGACATAGACTGCTGAAAAACAAATAAAAGGTGGAGCAGAATAGGGGTCCTCTGGGACAATGAGAGAAGACCAGAAAAAAAGACTCTAGGATAGGGGATTAGCTGGTGTGAAGTGTAAATATTTCCAGGCTGGCTCCACTGAAAAGTCAAGCAGGGAGCCCTTGTGCTCACTGGGTAAGGAGGTAATGGTCAGTCCCAACCACAGGAACTTCTGGACAACTAGAGAGTGATGGAGTCTGAACTGAAGAAGACTGAGAGAATCTCTGCTGATAAAGAACACCAGATCCAGATGTGCTGCTGAAACATTGCCCTGAGAGAAAAGGAATCAGCACACACCCAATTGAGAGCAGACACGATGTGAAACAACTGGCTGTGGGCACTTACAGGAGTGTGGACTTCTTGCTTTTGGGTTCCAGGTCAGAGGGAAGAATTTAAGTGAAGCCAGAGGTACCATCTTTCCCCACCCTAGGACTTGAAGTGATTATACTATTCTTTTTGATTTGAGCAGGCAGAGAAAGGACCCAATTATAGAAAGTTATTATGGGAACAGGGAAGATTGAGGTTCATCTTTAGAGGAGGACACTAAAGTACAAAAAAAGCCTCCCCCATTCCAAAGAGTAATGTTAAATGACTTCTTGCCCCCAAAGAATTTATAGAACTTAGAAAAGACTTCAAAAAATTAAATGAGAGAGATTGAGGAAAAACTTTAAAAAATGGCAACAATCTAAGAAAAATAAGAAAGTTATGAAAAAAAAGTCAACGAACTAGAAAAGGAGACCCAGAGTCTTATGAAAGAAAATGATTTTTTGAAAATTAAAAATGGGCTAATGAGAAGTTAGTAAAGTTATAAGGCATCAAGAAATAATAAAACAAAATATAAAGAATGAAAAATAAAAGACAATGTGAAACATAAGAAAAGAAACCGATTTGGAAAACAGATCAAAAGAAGAAAACATAAGAATAATTAGACTACATGAAAGCTATAACTAAAAAAAAAAAAACCCGACACAATACAAGAAATAACTAAAGGAAATTGTCCTGAAATAATAGAACAAGAGGGGAAAGCAGAAATATAAACAATCTACTGATCACCACCTGAAAGAGATCTTACAAAGAAAATATATAGAAATAATTTTGCTGAATTTAAAAAAAAACAGATCAAAGAGAACATTTTTATAAGCAACAACAAAAACAGCAACAAAACCCAATCAAGATTTGCTGGTGCTACCAGTAAGAATTGCACAAGATTTGTCAGTGGCTACAACAAAAGACCAGAGATGCTGGAATACTATATACCAACAATCAAAAGAACTAGGACTGTGGCCAAAAAAAATTATATCCAGCAAAATTAAGTATAATAATGAATAAAAATATGGATATTCAATGAACTGTCAGATTATTCAGGATTGTGCTGCAAACTTCAACTCAAAAAGAAATATGACATATCCGGCATATAATGACAACATTAAGGAATAATTTCAAGGGACTCAATGAGGACATTGAGTTTTATATATGGAAATGTAAGTCATATTTCTAAAAATTAATATTAGTAATTGGGTTGTTCAAAAGAAAAATTTGGTAGAGTTGACTATGATGTGACTCTAAGAAGCAAAACAATTTAGGAAAAAATTAAAAATAGTAATTGTGCTATATGAATGAAGTTTGATATCAAGAACCAATACAGAGGAATTAGATGGGGGAGGAGGGCTGGTAGTTCTGAAAACTTACATTAGGAATGGGTAAAAGAGGGAACTATGCATATTACACACACACACACACACACACACACACACACACACACACACACACACCAAGAAGGGTATAGTCTATCAAGTGCTTTTAGATAGTTCAAGTGAATATAATAAAGATGACAATACTACCTAAACTAATCTATTTATTTAGTGCTATACCAATCAAACTCCTAAGAAACTATTTTACTGACCTAGAAAAAATAACAACAAAATTTATCTGGAAGAACAAAAGATCAAGAATTTCAAGGGAATTAATGAAAAAAAAGTAAATGAAGATGGCCCAGCTGTACCAGATCAAAAACTATATTATAAAGCAGCGGTCATCAAAACCATTTGTTACTAGCTAAGAAATAGAGAAGTTGATCAGTGGAATAGGTTAGGCTCACAGGACAAAATAGTCAATGACTGTAGTAATCTAGTGTTTGACAAACTCAAAGATCCCAGCTTTTGGGATAAGAACTCACTATTTGACAAAAACTGCTGGGAAAATTGAAAACTAGTATGGAAGAAACTAGGTATTGACCCCCACTTAACACCATATACCATGATAAGATTGAAATGGATTCATGATCTAGACATAAATAATTATATTATAAACAAATTAGAAGAACATAGCATAGTTTACCTCTCAGATCTGTTGAGGAGGAAGGAATTGGGACCAAATAAGAACTAGAGATGATTATTGATCACCAAATAGATCATTTTGATTATATTAAATTAAAAAGTTTTTGTACAAACAAAACTAATGCAGACAAGATTAGAAGGGAAACAATAAACTGGGAAAACATTTTTATATTCAAAGGTTCTGATAAGGGCCTCATTTCTAAAATATACAGAAAATTGACTCAAATTTATAAAAATTCAAGCCATTCTCCAATTGATAAATGGTCAAAGGATGTGAACAGACAATTCTCAGATGAAGAAATTGAAAGTATTTCTAGTCATATGAAAAGGTACTCCAAATCACTATTGATCAGAAAAATGAAAATTAAGACAACTCTGAGGTACCACTACACACCTGTCAGATTGGCTAAGATGACAGGAAAAGATAATGACGAATGTTGGAGAGGATGTGGGAAAACTGAGACACTGATACATTGGTGGTGGAACTGTGAACAGATCCAACCATTCTGAAGAGCAATTTGGAACTATGCTCAAAAAGCTTTCAAACTGTGGATATCCTTTGATCCAGCAGTGTTTCTATTGTACCTATATCCCAAAGAGATTTTAAAGGAGGGAAAGGGACCCACATGTGCAAAAATGTTTGTGGCAGCCCTTTTTGTAGTGGCAAGAAACTGGAAGCTGAATGGATGCCCATCAATTGGAGAATGACTGAATAAATTATGGTATTTGAATGTCATGGAATATTATTGTTCTCTAAGAAAGGATGATTTCAGAGAGGCCCGGAGAGACTTGCATGAAGTGATGCTAAGTGAAATGAGCAGAGACAGGAGAACATTTTACACAGCAACAGGTCTATATGATGATCAGTTCTGATGGACATGGTTCTCTTCAACAATGAGATGCTTCAAACCATTTCCAATTGTTCAATGATGAAGAAAGCCATATACACCCAGGGAAAGGCCTGTGGGATCTGAGTGTGGACCACAACATAGCATTTTCATGCTCTCTGTTGATTTTTGCTTGCATTTTGTTTTCCTTCTCAGGTTTTTTTTTTTCTTTCTAGATCTTATTTTTCTTGTGTAGCAAGATAACTGTATAAATATGTATACATAATTGGATTTGTCATATATTTTAACATAATTAACATGTATTGAACTACCTGCCATATAGGGGAGAGGTTAGGAGGAAGGAGGGAAAAAATTGTAACAGAAGGATTTGCAAGGATCAGTGTTGAAAAATCACTCATGCATATGTTTTGTAAATGAAAAGCTTTAATTAAAAAAAAAGAGGGAATGATGCATATACATACACATACACACCAAGAATGGTATGGTACTCTCTAAAATTTATAAAGAAACAAGGGAGAAGGGAATAGGATAAGGTGGAGTAAAGAAGGATGTATAAATCAATAGGAATGGGATAAGCTGTGTAGAGTAATGGGAAAGGAGTAAAGAGGGAGGGAAAAGGTGAGGGAGAAGATAAGAGAGGGATCCATGGTGAGGGAGCAAGTGGGGAGGTTAAGTAATATCAAGGCAAGTTAACAACTAGAAGTAAATAACAGTTAGCAGGAATAAGAAAGAAAATATATATACAACCATAATAACAATTATCAGGATAGAATTTATTAGAAAAAAATAGAGGCAATAATCATTGATCTTAGACAGTCTCAAAATTTAAAAAATCAAGAGATATTCACATGACATGTTAACCATATTAGTATTATTTTAGATGTATGTGTATCTATGTGTATTGCATATATATGTGTATTTATGTATGTATGTATATTTATAGGTGTATGTATGTATGTGTATGAATACATACACACACCTGTTTGTGTGTATGCATGTATGAATATGTATGTATGCATGTGTGTGAATATATATATATATATATATATATATATATATATATATATAAATATAACTGACCTTAACTGCAGCCTGCTTGAGAGAAGGAGGAAAGGGGAAAAATGTAAAAAATACATAGCAGAGAACAGTACAAGGAAGCAAAAAAAGATAGACATTTATGAGTACAATGTCTTTTATTATTATATGAACTTTCTTGAAATGGAAATATTTTGTTATACATTTTGAACCCTCATCAATGTTCTGCTAGGCACATGACAATTTTTTCTTATTCTGTTTTTTCCTTTTCATTTAAGTTTTAAATAAATAAATCCATTAAAATACTAAAAAAAAAAATCTTGCCAAAAATGAAAAAAGAGAAACTCTCTTCACCTTTATAGAGATGGAGAGTGGAAGAATTCTTGAACTCCTGACGGATAACTTACTCTTGCCATATAAGCCAGAAAATTTCAGTCAGTCTTATAAATCATAGCTGAAATACAATCAGCAGCAGGTGCTTTGCCACATGAGAGGAGCCTAATGGCATTCAGAACTCTTCTTCAGATGGAAATATGGCTAAAAAGGGATTGACTTCAACCTGTAGCAAATGGTCAGTGACTTCAGCATTGAATGATAATGATGTGTTGAGAGCACTGTGGAAGTGTTCAGTTCATATCTTCAGGAGCATATTCTTATCACTAAACAATTTAATTCTATCAACATTGAGTACTTGAAATTCACTATAAGTTTTTGGCTCATAAATAGATGTTAGGGCATCATAAAAGTGGATTGTTACTATCAGTATAAAACTGAGTTTCATCTGCTTTTTTACTGAGCCAACAATCCTGCACTTTTCTAAACTTTTCTTGCACTTCACTTTTGATGGAGTCAAAAGAGATGGAGTCAACTAGAGATGCATGAACTATTTTGCTGTTAAAGCTCATGGAGACTTCCTTCCGGGGGTGGAGCCATGGTGGCGGAGATCAGACAGGATTCTCTGTAACCTCCTCTAACCTCCCCTCAAACCAACAAAATATGAAGCCTCTAGACTGATTCTGAAGCAAAAAAATCCACAATATCTGGAGAACAACACGATTCTAGAAGAAGATACTCTGGAAGAACCTCAAAACAGGTCTGTTTTAATGGGGCAGGGGGTGGCCTACTGAACCCAGACTGCAGCACAGGGAGACCGGGGCAGGGAGCTGGAGCAGGGAGCTGGAACAGGAGTCAGAACAGGAGTGGGAGCGTTGTGCTTTTCACACACCTGGGAGTCTTCTGTGAGCCTCTTGGAACAATTTGTCCTGATTGTGGGCAGGTGGTTTGGAGGGTCTGCCTTTTGAGGGGGATAGATTGTGAACCACTGAACCCCTGATGAGCATCTTAACTAGCTGCCATTACACAGCACCTTAAAGCAATCAATCAAACAACAGGTCTGATAAGCACCAGAAATAATTCAATCAGCGGAGCTGCCCAGCCCCTGACATAATTCAATCAGCAGAACTGCCCAGTTCCTGAAATAACTCAATCAGCAGAACTGCCCCAGGGCAAATTAAAGCAGCTGTCCCACCTTTGCCCTAAACAGACCTCACACCTTTAAAAAAAATGAATAAAAAACCAAAAAGAGCTCTCACCATAGACAACTTTTATGGAGAGAGGGAAGAACAGACCTCAAATCCTGAGGCCCCTAAAGGTAAAGCAACTCCAGAAAAAGCCCCAAAGAGAGACATAAATTGGTCTCCATGTCACAAGGCTTTCTTTGAAGATTGCATAAAAAATCTTAAAAGAGAGTTAGAGGAAACATGGGGAAACGAAATGAGATCACTGCAAAATAAAATAGAAAAAATGGAAAAAGAATGCAATGAACAAAAAAATGTAATTGGTCAATTGCAAAAGGAACTAAAAACAGTAACTGAAGAAAATAAGACATTAAAAATTAGAATCGAACAATTGGAAATTAATGACTCATCAAGACTTCAAGAATCAGTTGAACAAAAACAAAAAAATGAAAAGATAGAGAAAAACATGAAATATCTCCTAGGAAAAACAACTGACCTGGAAAATAGATCTAGGAGAGACAATCTAAGGATTATAGGGCTTCCTGAAAGCCATGATGAAAAAAAGAACCTGGACACTATATTCCAGGAAATCATAAAAGAAAACTGCCCTGATATTTTACACCCAGAAGGCAAAATACTCCTTGAAACAATCCACCGATCACCTCCTGAAAGAAACCCAAAAATTAAGTCCCCCAGAAATAT
>JAJPUD010002986.1:91673-147471 GCA_023553655.1 Myrmecobius fasciatus
CTCTCTCTCTCTCTCTCTCTCTCTCTCTCTCTCTCTCTCTCTCTCTCTCAGGAGAGGACTTGGTTTGCCAAACTAAAGGTGAGTAGTAGGAAATGTATTTGTGAACAATGGAGGCTCTGACTGAGGGATTATAATGAACATTATAGCAATGAGAATGTTTTTGTACAAAAAGAATTTTATTGAAGTGAAAGAAACTTATAATAGCATAGGGAGGTCTGGATAATAGGCCTTAGATGTGGACCAGCTCCATGAGAAATTCCCAGTATCATAGGTTTGATCTAAATAGAATTCTTGTTGAGTGGAACTAGAGTGGAGCTTTTTATAGGAAAGTGAGTTATTTACCTGGTGACCAGATCAGCAATTGAACCTTACCTTATAGGTATCACTCAATGATTTATATGACACAGAAAATAAAGTAAAGGAATTCTGGGTGGCTGGGTTCAGCAGAGGTTATCACAGCCTGAAACTGACTAGGACCTTTTCTTCAATCAGTTTTTATGTAAATAAACTCTTGTGAATAATTCTGTTTGTTATAATCCATTCCTGGAATCAAGAGCTCTAATAGATTTCAGTTTCCTAGTATGAAACCTAAAGTAGTAAATATATAGACCTCTACAAATGGGAAATACAGTAGTATACTGTAGAAATACAGTAGTATTAGTAGAAATACAAACAGAAAGGTTTTTCCCCTAACACTATATCCTCATCATTGTGGACTCAGAAATTCATGATCCTAGTGACAGTATGTAAAGGTTATTATATTCTAAATATTCTCTCTCTATATATAGATTCTATATATTCTAATTCTATTAGAAGTTTCTCTCACTTCAATAAAATTATTTTTGTACAAATATAGAATATATTATATATAGAGAGAATATATATTCTAATGCTATTAGAAGTTTCTCTCACTTCAATAGAATTCTTTTAGTACAAAAACATCCTCATTGCTATAATATTCATTATAAACTCTCAGCTTAGAGCCTCCATCATCCACAAATGCTCATCTTTAGTTTGGCAAATCAAGCCCTTTCCTAAAAAAAATCTCCCACTATCATGGGAATTTGTTATGAAATGAGGAAGAGAGATATGATTAAAATAGTAATAAATTGTTTGTCAGCACTGGGCCCCAAAGTCTCAGACTGGCTGTCATTGATAGTATAGGACAATATTCTTTCAGTTTTATATTTTTCCAGGTAAAAGCCAGAAATATTTCATATTCAAGGGATATCATATCCAAACTCATGGTCTAATGGCCTTTTCCATTAATATGGGATTTGAAATGGGAGGATTTTGCCATTGCTTTCATAAAGCCATTCTCTCAATTTTTCTATCTATATCCACCAACTAATGGCTACAACAATTGGAGAGGTTAAGAAGCATTCTTTGTGGGCATCTGTTGATATCATCTCTTAAATGGTGGATTATTGGTTTAGAAGCAAAAACATTTTTACCTGCAGATAGGATAAAAGATTGGGCATATTAGGGGAGGGAGTGGTCAGTAGCAAAACACTTTTGAGGAGGAATAGGATAAAAAGAGAGAGAAATAAATTGGGGGAAATGCAATTAAGCAATAGTAATTGTGAAAAAATTTTGAAGCAAATTCTTTTGATAAGGCCTCATTGCACAAGCATAGAGGAAATTGAGTCTGATTTATAAAAAAATAAGAGCCATGCTCCAATTGATAAATGATCAAAAGCTATGATCTGTGCCCAAAGAGCTGCAAATTCATGCATATCCTTTGACTTAACAATAGCACTACTAAGCATGAATACCAAAAGAGATTCAGAAAAAAACAGAAAAGAAAAACAAAAAGGAAAATGACCTATATATACATATATATATATACAAAACAGAACATTGCTATTGCTTTATTATATTTGTGATTACTTCTATATCCATCTGCATTCTTCCCTTCTTCTCCTCCACTGTAAAAGCTTTTTTCTTGCCTCTTTTTTATGCCAGATAATTTGTACCATTCCACTTCTCTTTTCCTTTTTCTCAGTACATTCCTCTCTTACCCCTTAATTTCATCATTTTTAAAAAAAGATATTATCCCTTCATTTTCAATTCACACCTGTGCCCTGTATATATGTACTCCTCCTAACTGCCATAATAATGAGACTATTCTAATGAGTTACAAGTATTATCCTCCTATGTAGAAATATAAACAGATAACCTTATTAAGCTCCTTGTGATATCACTTTCATGATTATCTCCTTATGCTTCTCCAGAGTCCTGCATTTGAAGATCAAATTTTCCATTCACTTTTTCATCTTTTCAACACAAATCACAGTCTTTTCATCACAAATGCTTGAAAATCCTCTGTTTCATTGAATGACCATCTTTCCTCTGCAGGGTTATTACTCAGTTTTGTTGGGTAAAGTGCTTCTTTGTTGTAATCCTAGCTCCATTGTTCTCCAGAATATCATATTCCAAGCTCTCTGGTCCTTTAATGTAGAAGCTGCTAAATCTTACGTTATTCTGATTATGGCTCCACTGTACTTGAATTGTTTCTTGCTGGATGCTTGCAATATTTTCTCCTTGAGTTGGAAGTTCTGAAACTTGGCTATAATATTCCTGGGAGTTTTCATTTTGGATCTCTTTCAGGAGGTGCTTGGTGGATTCTTTCAATTTCTATTTATCCTTTGGTTTTAGAACATCAGGTCAATTTTCCTTGATAATTTCTTGAAAGATGATGCCCAGGCTCTTTTTTTTATCATGACTTTCAAGTATACGAATAATTTTTTAAATTAGCTCTCTTGGATCTATTTTCCAGGTCAGTCACTTTTCCAATGAGATAATTCACATTTTTTCTATTTTTTTAAATTCTTTATTTTTGCTTTATTGTATTTTGATTTCTCATAAAGTCCTATCATCTATATTATCTCCCACCTTTAACTATATAGATTTTCTATTTCTCATAAATATGTGGTGGAGAGTTCTCTTTCCTCTTATGGACTTGGTAATCAGTATTCCACATAACAGGGCTGTGGTTATTGTAGAAGAGTAGAATCACCCTGAAGCTAAAAGAGTAATCTACTTAGAATTTAGATCTTTAAAGCTAGAAGAGATCATCTTGTAAATATTTTTAAAGTGTATTTACTTTTAAAAACTTAAATACAAAATGAAAAAAATAGTATTTTATTTTTACAATTACAAGTAAAGATAGTTTTCAACATTCATTTCTGTAAGATTTTGAATTCCAGAATTTTTCTCCCTCCTTCTCTTATCCCCTCCCTCCCCAAGATATACATGCACCACAAAAAAAATAGAGAAAAAAAAATAAAAAAGAAAATCATCATGTATACAGCAGAACATAAAAGCGGATTCAAAATATATAGCAATAAATTTCCATTTCAAAGAAGCATATATAATCAAAGAAGACATTTAAAACTATGCATCTTTTCTCTGCTTCCTTGTTGGTATTATGTACTTTTTACTTTATTCTTTTTTCCCCTTTCCTCTCCTCTTTCCCCATGCAGGCTTAATCTCATTAATTTACAGACCCTTCTATACCCCACCTTATCCTGTTCTTTCCCCCTCTTATTTCTTTACATATTTTGGAGAGTCCTTCTATATCCTTCTAGACACACACACACACACGTCCTTCATTTATATAGATATACATATGTATATATGTATACATACATATATATATATATATATTTCTCTCTCTTTAACCCTTTTCCAATGTTAGTAGGATTTCAGAACTACCAGCCCTCTTCCCCCTGCTCTTACACCTCATATATATATATATGTATATATATACATATATATATATACACATATATATAATTACTGTTTTTTCCTTTTCTTGCAGGATTTTGCTTTTTTAGAGTCACATCATACACAGCTCTATTCCAGTCTTTCTTTTGGACTACCCAATTAATAATGGCAATTTGAAACATATGGTTTACATTTGCACATATAAAACATAAAAATTTGTATTTGTATTGAGTCCTTTGAAATTAGTCATTGATGTTGGCTCTTATATGTCAATTTTTCTTTTAACTTCAGATTTGTTTGCAATAAAATCCTGGGAAATCTGACATTTCAATAAATATCCATATTTTTTCATTAAATATTATATTTAATTTTGTTGAATATAATATTTTCAATCACAACTCTAGTTTTTTGTTTGTTGATATATAATATTCCATGACCTGAGGTTTTTTATTGTAACCACTCATAGCTCTTGTGTGATTCTAATTGTAGCTTGAGCACATTTTAATTTAAAAAAAAATTGGTTGTTGTTCATAAAATTTTCTCTTTGATATGGAGGTTTCAATATTTGGCAATAATGTTCCTTTATGTTTTTCTTGTATGATCTTTTTCAGATGGTGATAAATGGATTGTTTCTATTTCTATTTACCCCTCGTTCTATCGCTTCAGAACAGTTTTCTTTAATTATTTCTTGTATTAGACTATATGATGATCAATTCTTATGGATGTGATTCTGTTCAACAGTAAGATGATTCAAACCAATTCCAGTTGTTCAGTGATGAAGAAAGCCATATATACCCAGAGAGAAGCCTATGGGATCTGAGGGTAGACCACAACATAGCATTTTCATGCTTTCTATTGATGTTTGCTTACATTGTGTTTTCCTTCTCAGATTTTTTTTTCTTATAGAGCCAATTTTTCTTGTACAGCAAGGTAACTGTATAAATATGTGTACACATTCGATTTGTCAAGTATTTTAACATAATTAACATGTATTAGACTACCTTACATCTAGGGGAGGGGGTGGGGGGAAGGAGGGAAAAATTTGTAACAGAAAGCTTTGCAAGGGTCAATGATGAAAAATTACCCATACATATGTTTTGCAAATAAAAAGAAAATTTAATATGAGAAAAAATATATTTATTCTATTACTATATCAAGGTTCTTTTTTTGGTGATAGCTTTTAAGTAGTCCAATTATTCTTATGTCCTTCAAATCTGTTGTTTTTCTTATGAGATATCACATATTCTTTTATTTTTTTATATTTTGTTTTATTTTTTATTGGTCTCTTATAACTTCACTGGATTCAGAGTCATTTTCTTCCCTAAGACTCTGGATCTCCTTTTCTAGTTGGTTTTTTTTTGTTTATTTTTAATAATCTCTTGTTTTCCTTGTATCGTTCTTATTTTTTTTTTGAGTTCTTTCATAATTTCTTTTTGGAGAGGTAACCATTTAATGTTACCTTTTTAGGAGAGACTTTTTATTTTTACATCAGTCCTCTGATGATGAACCTTGTTGTTCCCTATTCTCATAGTAACTTTCTACAATTTGGTTCTTTCTCCTTTTCCTATTCATTAAAAAAAAAGAATCTAATAATTCATTCAAAGAAAATAAAAACTCTTCACTTCAATTCTCCCCTCTGACCTGGAATTCAAAGCCTAGTATTTTACCCTAATTTAAGTGCCAACAGTACTGCAGTTTCCCAACCTCAATGCCTCTGTGTTCACCCAGATGTGTGCTGGTTCCTTCTCTCCTAGGACAGTGTCTCAGCAGCACAGTTGGGTCCTTATCAGCAGAGGTTCCCTCAATCTGCCCTGATTCAGATGCCAACTTCCTACACTCTCAGGGAGGCAAAAATCACCATTGTTGAGGCTGAAGCTACCTCCTAATTCAGCTAGCCCCAGAGCACCCTGCTTGCTGTTTCAATGGAGCTAGGCTAGACATATTTACAATTCACACTAGCCAAACCTCCATCCTGGGGTGTTTCTTTGGATCTCCTCTAGTTGTCCCAAGAGGATCACTGTTTTGTCCCAACTCATTTATTTTTCATGTAATTACAATTTTCTTGAGGTGCAATTTTGTTTTGTTTGTAGAGAAAATCTGGAGAGCTTAGAATTTTCTGACCTACTGCTTCTTCTTCCCAGAATCTTCTTGTAAATATATATTTTTTTCAAAATGGAGTGGTCCAGGTAACAATGATGACAGCCTTTTATTGTCTGTCAGTGCTTTGCATACAAATCACACACCTATAACTGGATAAATATATGCTTCTGTGAGAGAGAACTTTCAAATCTTTTTCAGAGCTTCCCTTATTTTGGATTAAAAAATATGAGATTGAATGATTTTAACATAAAATTGAAAATTTTAAACAACAATTTTAAATCACTCTTGTTCTGCTAACTGCTATCTGTTTTATCTTGAATAATTTGTTCTTTTGTAAAAATAGAACTGTCTAAGGTCTTTCTTCTAATCCTAAATTATAAAATCCCCAACTCACAGGTGAAGAAATTGAAGATCAGAAGATTGACTCATCTAAAATCACATGATAGAGCCAGAAGCAAACCCTGGGTTTCTTCTCTCCCAAGAATGTATTCTTTTCATTCTGCAATGAGACTTTTAAGACTACTGGCTCTGGATTTATCTTTGTTATAAGTACCAACTGTAGTATCTTACCAAGATCTTAAAGTGGGGTTCTTAATCTGGCATTTGTGAACATGTGTTTTGAATTTTTTTTTTATAATTGTACTTCAATACAATGGATTTCTGTTATATCCTTATGTATTTTATTTTATGCATTTAATAACATTTTTTTCAAGAGGATAAGTTTCCCCAGACTTCCAAAGAGATTTATGACTCAAAACAGTAAGATAACCTATTCAGCTGAGTTGTTATAAGGATCCAATATGAGAATGTATTTAAGTGTTATGTATATATGTGAACCATTATTATTTGTTTGGAAAATACTTACCCCGTAAACCTAGACTAATCAATTTTAATCCATTTTGAAAAAAAATTATAAGAAATAATGATAGCAGCAGCAAAACTAATAGCAACAAGGGTTTGAAAAAAGATATACAATGCTCATTGTCAGACAGATTTCTAGCCAGACGTGAGAAATGAAATATAATTTGTCTTAAGTGAGGAATGAGCAGTTAGCAAATGCTCTCTCTGCATTCATACCAATTGGAAATACTGATGATGCTGTGAAGTGGTTGGGGGGTGGGGGATAAGGTGGTGGAACATCAAAGACAAAGCCAGCCTAGGTAACAGAGTCAGTGTCAGACATTAGAAAAGAATTTATGATGTAGCAAACTCATGAGAGCCACAGAACTAGAGCTAGGGAGATTCTAAAGTATTCTTGGCTATTGATTTGTTGTTTTTCTCAATAGAAATATAGACTCTGGTAAAAATAAATAACAAATAATTTGGACATCAGTGAAGAATAAACATCAGGACAAAGGAACACTTGATGACAGATCCCATTCAGATACAGAAAATTTTTGATCCATTGAGTTCTGAATACACCATAGACATTTAAGCTTACAAGGTGAGAAGGCAGAAAGGGTACCTGAGAGCTCTTAGGTAGAAGATTTAGAGCCTCGGGAATTCATACAGACTCCCAGGAACTGACATTTAAGGTTGATTCCTCAGTATAGCTCTCCTGCTGATCTTTGGTGGGCTGGTTTGCTTAATATTTTGAGTAAATTCTCAACCAGGTCAACTACTTAGCCAGAGTAGGCAGAATGATGTGAGGGTTAGAGAATAAAAAAGAGGGATAAACATTACAAGCATTTTGGCTTTCAATGTGGTATGTTGGAAGATTTGGTCAGGGTTGAAATTATTTTAGGCATCTTAAGATCCACTAAGTACACATGGGGGTAAATGACATTTTTCTCTATTTTCACTATACTATCCAACTATGTATAAAGTTTATTTTAATATCTGAGCTCTCTAAGGCCTCAGTTTAGGCAGGTGCTTACTAGGTGAAAGCAATGAATAATGGCTCTGAAATGCCATCCGAGGATCAGGCTACCTAAGCTGAGTAAGGCTTTTATCTCAAGAAGAATGCCTGGCATTTCATGAATCTTTTTGGCTACAGATACTCACTAAACTGTCCACTGAAATGTGGAAAGGTCATGGACTTCTCTATGTGGAGGAAATCATGTATCTGAAAAATAAAACATTAGCTCATTGGGAATTGAGATTATTTTATTCTTTGAACTTGTATGTTCAGCACCTAGCACAGCACTTGGCACACAGTCAATACTTAATATATGTCTTTTTATTGATCATTTGATAAGAAAGGTATAGTGCTTTTCTTCACTTGTTTTACAAGAACAGTTATGAAACAACAGAATAAAAACAGCGAGGTTGTTGATTGAATCTTCAGGCCTTAGACGAGTAGAAAAAATTAGGCAATTGTCTAATAGATTTGAACATCATTAAAAATAGCTTAGGCTAAAACTTACACTTTTCATTTTTTCCAAAAGGGTATGTATGAGTATATGTGTGTGGTGAAGTGGTTAGATACATTCTTTAAACAATTTCCAAGAAGGAAGGTTGACATTTAAATTTCCGAGCAGTGGATATCTGTCAACCAAAAAACATCACTGAAACGGGCTTATGAAATAGAGAATAAATTCATCTGGCAAATCAATGATGCTCTAATCCATCTTTCAAAAAACCTATATTACTAAGGAAATTTGCCAATTAGTGTCAGAGTAGTGGTCTCTGTTATTCTCACCAGGTCAAAACCACAGCAAGGTATAGCTCCCAGCAAGCTCAGGCAGATCTCTATTTTTTAGCTAGAACAGGAGGATTTTACCCAGACACCTAAGAAAGGAACCCACAAGTTTAGACAATTCAGGAGCAAACCACCCCTACCCCTGAGGAGTTCATTGTTCATACCTTCCCATTAACTCCTCATAGTGCTTAGCAAGGTCACCAGTGAACAAATAGAGAAGATCTTTGGAGAAATGAATACAAATTGTCTAGAAACCTGAGCAGAATGACCCATGACTAATTTATATACTGGAAATTTTCAGCTCCAGGAGGGAGGCTGAAAAAAGAAACATCTCAAGTACAGATTATTCAGATACCATAGTTCAGTTAGATAAACATGAGAAACCTGGGAAGAAAGCAGAATGTGTATTTTTCTAGACTCATCTCTTTCCCCAATATACCAACTAACACAATTACAAAGCTTTAAAATCCACAAACCTCAGCAATGAGAAGATGAAAATAGGTGAAATAATCTTTCATAGGATAATTCTTATAAAGAAATAGAACTGAAGACCAACTCACTGGACCATATTTTTGTGCAGTCTGAACTACCTTCTCTACAACTGTAATACTTGTGTCAGCCAAGATGGTCCTTTGACATTTATGGTGCTACAATTTTAGGCAATTGACTTTTAGAGTTAATCCCTTTGTAATTGTGCTGGTAGGAGTCCCCTGTTCTTGGGATGAGTAGAAGTGTCATGACATTCACTATTTTCCCTCTATCTTCCACTTGTGCTGACTTCAGAGATTCTGAAATCCCATTGACTGTTGCAATTTTGGGCATCCAACTTTTGGAATTAACTCTTTTGTAGTTTCCCCAGGGAATCCAACTACTATATTGATTTGAGGTGCATGAATCCAAACATCTCAGAAAAAATAATAAATAAAGGAGCGCCTATGTGTGGCATCTTGGGGTTAAAAAAAAGAAAGGAAGGGTGATGATCTAAAATGTAACATTGATGAGAAGAATTAATACGGTTCCTGTGGAAGCCAGAAAGGGTAAAAAAACAGTGGAAAAAGGTACCTTAATACAAAGGCTTCTGTAGTAGTCCTATCAGTTATAATACCCCCTCAAGCCTTTCATGATCAGTTTCCTGAGACAAACAATGAGGTATTTTTTCAAAGACAAAGCCCCCACATATTTTGGGGGTTTATTCTTTCCTAAATCACCTTGATCCTTACAGAGAATGGGTTCAGGCTTAATTAAATTTCCAATTAGAGATTGAAGAAAGTCAACTGCAGAAGGGATGGGAGACTTGATCTGATTTTTTTTTTTTGCTCAGCATGTTGAATATGGAAATATGTTTAAAAGAATTGCACATGTTTAACTTATATCAGATTTCTTTCTGTCTTGGGGAGAGATGAGGGAGGAAGAAAGGGAGAAAAAAAGGGAACAAAACGTTTTGCGAAGGTAACTGTTTAAAATTATCTTTGCATATATTTGTAAAAAAATGCTATTTTAAAAAAAAGAAGGGATAGGAAAGGAGGCCAGAAGTTTGCAATTTGTGAATAAGGAGTATAGGTCCAATTAGAGTGGCTTATTAAGATGTGAAGTCTTCATGTAGTAGTGTCCCAAATCACCACCCTTATCCTCTAGAGGGTCATCCAAAACTTGAGCTTTAAGAGCATTGAGGATGCAAAGTGATAGCTGGGGAAGATGCAAAATGCCATTGGATCTTCAGAAGTGAAAGAATGGGTGACAATCACTAAGAACAACTTAGAAAAATGAGAAAGAATTGATATTTTTTGTGGGAAGAGACAGTGAACTATTGTTTCAGGTTATAGGAAACATTTAAGATAGAAACTCCCTCCAACTATATACATCATGTTGGAGTTGTGGGAGGGTAGTGAAAGGTTAAACAACAAATACAGGGTAACACACAGGATGTATCAGAGATAAGATTTGAACTCAGAATTCTCTGAATAAATAAGACTTGAACTGAAAAAAAAGCTAGGAAAGAGAAATGAACATATATTCACAGAAAAAATACATCATAGTAGACAAGTACTTCAATTAAAAAAAAGGAAATTAAGTCAAAATCTCCTGAGGAAAGTGGAGATAGGGAAATAAATTTTTCAAGTCCTCCCACAAACGACAAAGAAACAACTTAAAGATGGTTCAGAAAAGCAATTAAAAGTTTAAATGAAAATATGTGTAGACATGTTATAATAGTAGATTTTGGTTTGCTAATAATGTGAAGAGAAGTTTCTTTTATTGAACAACAGGAGTAGTGGAGGGGACAGGGATTCAGAAAGCTCCTCAAAGTCTCTTTGGTCTTTTTAACTGACTTCTTCCTATCTGGCAATATTCTGATGAATGAAGAGAGATCATATTGTCTTATGCCTTCCCCTAAGTAGGCCCATGTGTGACCCATGAATATGGGCTTTAGTTCTTTATAACAGCATTTGCTTTCTTGGTATTGTTGGAAGGGACTGGAGGTTATTATCTGTGAATTTCAAAAGATAAGCAAACCAACAAAAAGTTAAGAATGTATTTATTTGAGAGTTTGCAGACAGCTAGCTCATCTCTGAGAACCTGAGGAGTTAGGAACAACCTTCAGCACCCAATCTAGAGATAGCTGAAATAAGGATTCATAAAGTGACATAGGACAGTGTTACTACATTGCACATGAAATTGGTGGGATCATTTGGAAACTTCGTTAAGCCTTAACCCAATGTCGGTAGGTACCAAGATGGTGTAGGGGGGGGAATAGCCCTCAAAATATATGTGGAAATATTTGTCTTTTTTGACATTGAAGCAAATATCTTTTAGTAGAAGATAATTGTGGTTAAATGGGATTAGGATACTAGTCTCTGGAAGCTAAAAGTGAGGGGGAATTGAGTGTATTGTTCTTGTTGGTGGTGGTGGTCTTTCATTTTAAAGATGGCCAATGAAATAAGAAAGGTGATTTTTTTTTCAATTGCAAGTAAATTGAATTTAAGTGGGGTAGGGCTCTCCTCCAGAGTTATCTGGATCCAGTGGCAAAGCATAGATCAAGATGATTGGAGATGGCCCTGGATGCAGTGGGAGACCATGGCCTTTTTAAGCTTAGGTCTTTCTTGGGCCTCAATTTGTCTTCGGCAATACCCATTTAAGTGATTAAGGCTAGGTAAGAAATGAGACCAAAAATGGTCATTTATTTCCTTCTCCCCCCCAAAAAAAATAATTAATCTAGGAAGTCAAGAAATATAGTGTCTTATTCTAGGAACAAGACTTAGAAATATTCTTTGTGTAAAGTATCCACAGGTAAAAATATGATTACTTACGTAAGCAGAGAAAGAAGAGGGAGAGAAGGAAGAAAGATATGAAGGAAGAACAAAAGCAAGGAAGGAAGAAATGAAGGAACAAGAAAGGAAGGAAGGACAGAGAGGAGGAAGAAAGGAGGAAAGGAAGAAAAGAAGGAAGGAAGGAAGGCAAGCAGGCAGAAGGGAAAGAAAGAAGAAAGGAAAGAGGGAAGGAGGGAGCATTGCTCAACTGGAACCAGCCAGTTGTATCTTTAGTATCCTGCTTACATGTTGGAGAGAGCAAGGGAACCTTTGGAAGGGCAACATATTTGGATGGGGCTCTAAGTAATAGCATTAAATAACCACACCTTTAAGTTTTTAAAAGCAACTCAATGAAAGGAGAGATGTTGCTACCCTTAATCTAGAAGCCTAGATTCAGGCCAGAACATACTATACAAACAAAATAATAATAATAATAACAATAATAATAATAAAACATTTTTAAAAGCAAGAATGGAAAACCATACCAAGGCTTTTCAAAAGTAAGAATACTAAATTTAAAGATAAGAGATTGGTTGTCAAAGGGGAAAAATCATGCAAAAGAAGGCCCTGTCACCCTACTTCAAGAAATAATACAGAAAATGACCCAGAGATATTACTAGATTACAAAGACCATAATTCAAATCTGGCTTCTGATACTAGCTGATAATAGCTGTGATACTCTGAGGAAGGCATTCAATATCTGCTTGTTACCTCTCTCATGAAGTGGGGATAATAACAATACCTATTTCCCAGGGATACTGTGTAAAATGCTTTACAAATGCTAGCTGTTAGCTGTCAGACCAAGAAAAACCTACAGAACACCAAATAGAAGGAAATCTCAAATTTAAATAATTGAAAAACATTATAGTCAAATTTTAGAACTACATCAAATACCAAATTCTGTGGTATCAAAGAGAATATCATTCAAATTCAAATACATTGAATCAGAATAGCACAAGGTTACCTTATAATTTTAAGAAATAAAAATAAAAATTAGAACATTATATTTTTAAAAATGAGATAAACTGACACAAAAACAATACCCCTCAAATTTGAAGTTAAACAGCAATAAAAAACTGGAAATTCACTAAAAATAAAACATAATCATTCTTTCAAAAGAAACTAGAAGCAATGTTTAAGTATTGAACTTTCAAATTAATCGAACAGCAGAAAATCAAATCCTTTCAGACTAACACATGAAATGTATATTTTCCTGTGGATAGACTTAGATAAGCATATTAGAACATGGGGTGCAGGAGAATTGCTATTTGTTGTTTAGTTTTTTTTCAAAACAAACAAAAAACCCAACTTATTTCTGAGTAACAGTGATATGGCAAAGAGCCCATCAACTGGATAACAAATCTAACAAATAAAAGGCATCATAACAAAAATCAGGGAAAATGGTAGAAGTTAATTAATGTTTCTGGAGAAACAATCTGAACCTCTTATTTGTAAATCAATATTATAGGTGGTAAAATAACACAGGAATACCACTGCGAGAGAGTAAAGGGCAGAACATGGGTCCCATATGATGCCTGATTTAAGACTCAAAAGTAGATGAACAGGTAAGTGGTAAGTGCAAATGATAGATTATTGGACTTGTGGTCACAATGACTTGAGTTTCAATCTTTCCTCACATACTTATAGCTGTGTGACACTGGGAAAGTCAATAAACATTTCTTAAGACTCGAATTTCCTCATCCACAGAATCAGGATAATGATAGCACCTACCTCGAGGAAGTTTTGTGAGAATCAAGTGAGATAACACATGAGATACACACTTTCAAGAATTAAAGTGCTACAGAAATATTAGCTCTTATCATTAGATATTCAATGAGAATCTCTGTTTCGCTTTTACCTGTTGCAACATTGGAAGATAAATTGCCAAGAGATAAATGGGAAATGGGCATAGACATCAGACAGAAAACTTATCATTTATAAGTAGTATGAAACATTTCCACAGAGGCAGCAGATTGTGAGAATAGGGCCTTGCAGAAAACTTTGCTGAGAATGGAGAAGATGAGTTCAGCCTCTATTAAGTCAGTATTGTTCATTTCAATATTGACTCTCCTTCAGAGGGAGGAAGTAGTTGGGTATGTGAGAAGGCATGATTCCAGGGTTCTGTAGATTCACAGGTTTATAGGTTCAAAGTTATGATGACAAAATATCAAAATGGATAAAGGGGGAAAAAAGCAGATCAGTCTTCCAGACTATGGGCTTTTTCAATTTTCCTCTCCTTCCTTAATAATCTAGAGTCCATCCTAAATTGCCCCAAAGAAAGACATAATAAGAATCTTGATGATAATAAGTTGATGAGGTATAACAGTTTTCAACTCATTTCTCTAACTGGTTTACCCTCCTTGAATATTCTTTTAAAACTATGACTGACTCGGGGGGAAATTGCAGAATCTAAAGATTGGAAATGACCTCAACTTCCATCTAATGAAGCCTGTAGCTGCAAGAATTCTACTATAATATTCTTGAGAAGTACTCCTCCAGTTTCTGCTTGAAGATTTCTAATCAGGCAGAACCCATTACCTCCCAAGGCATCCCATTTCACTTTTTAACAACTCTAATTGTTACAAAGTTCTTCTTGACATAAAGTCTGCATTTGCCACTTTGCATTGCAAAGAACCCATTGCTATTGGTTCTACCCTCTGGGGTCAAGCAAAATAAGGTTAATTTTTCTTCCACCTGACATTTCTCAGTTCCAGGACAGTCCTTTATACCAGCTAAGCCTCAAAATCTTATGGAATCCTCTCTTTTCTCTTCCCTGTCCCCATGAAAACAAAGAAAGCCCCCCCAAAATTAGTACTCAGACAGCTTAATAGGAAACAATAGATGATAGATTATAAGATATTATAAAATTTATGTGAATTTAGAGATAGGCTTGAACTTTTTTGCCTAAGGGCATTTGCAGAAATAGAATGTATTGTGAAGGGGTCTAAAATAATTCAAGAAAAATTAAGTCAAATCTCAGATCAATCACCTTTTATAAATAAACTGTTTGGGTTATATAGAAATTAGTGGTACATGAAGGATTGCCTGTCAGTGAATTAACCACCCTGTCTACATTCTCTAGGTACCAAGTTTAGCCATCATACATGAAATGCCTGGGGAGGGGAAGAGTGCATAATTACTTCCCATGTAACCTTCCTAGAGATTTACTCACCAGAGGCCCACAAAAATGCTAAGATGACAGGAATCTCCCTGGAATATAATACGAGAATAGCTCTGCCTTTTACCTAGCACTAGAGACTTACTTCAGTCAATGAACATTTATTGAGTGCCTACTATCTGTGAGCACTGTGTTAAGTGTTGGGGATTAAGAAAAGAGGCAAAAGACAATCCCTGCCCTCAAAGTCTTACAGACTAATGGGGGAGACAAGAAGCAAAGAAATATGCAGGAGACAAACAAGTTATATACAATTTACATATAGGAAATAATTAGCAGAAGAAAGGTACTTGTATTAAGAGGTTTTGAGAAAAACTTCTTATGGAATGTGGGATTTTTGAGAGTTCTTTGGATTGCAAGGAGATCAAAGAAGTCAATACTAAAAAATTAATTAAGACTAATCTTTGTACAGACACACTAAGCTTAAATACTACATAATGAGAAGAAAAGACTCACTGGAAAATATCTTGATGTTGGGAAACATTGAAGGCAAAAGGAAAAGAGACACTTAGAGAATGAGATAATAATGTCATGGAAGCAGCAAATATGACTTTGGACAGATTTTGGTTCATAGTAGACTGAATGATATGACTGAATGAGTGAAAAACAACCACAAAAAGGTAAGATTTTAGTTTAGCCTTAAAGATTGTCAGTTCTTTTCTCCACTGATAAATCACTTTTCTCCAAAGGCAGAAGGATAGTTCCCAGGCAATTTTAGATCCAAACTGTTCTTTTTTCTCTTAAGTACTCCTGTTAAAAATGGCTATCACACCCCAGAACTGTAGCTCTTTGCAGGATCAACCTGCAATCAGTTAAGTTTCTATTAATGTCTAGTAATTATCATGTGTGAGACACTCTGTAGGTGTTGGGGATGTAAAGACAAAAATTAGGTAGCTTCTTCCCTCCAGAAGCTTACATTACATTAAAGAGAATATGTTCAACATTTAGAGGCTTTAGAAGTCAATAGTCTCACCTTATGCTCAGAAGGGTGGTGTAGTGGTAAATAGGAAGCAGAATCTGTAGTCAGGATGATCTGGGTTCAAATCCTGCTTGATATATAATGGCTGTTTGAAACTGACTAAATCATTTAACCTCTCAGTAATTTGAAAATTATTTAAGACAATCAAAGACATCTCCCTCTTTTCCATGGCTCTGACAATGCTAACATGCAGATGTAAAGGAGGATAGGCTTTGAGAACTCAGGACCACCTCTACAGCATGATGATAAATGAAATAGAATCTGGTGCTTCATGAAGAGGCCATTGCACTCCTCATGTGGTGGAGCATATATAATTAAGCCATTAGGATTATAACAACTGGATAGTTCTTTGTTAACCAGAATCAGAACTCTCTCCAGCTTCCTTCCCCCTTGCTTTGATTATAATAAACTTTCAAATGTACTATTATTGATGTTTATAATATAAACATTGCAAGATTCTTAAATACTTAATGAAACATTAAATAAGAATAAATAATTTTCTGCCATATAATTTTGGAGTTGTGTATCTTTTTTTATTCTAGAATATTTATAATATTAATAATATAATACTTCTAGTATTTTAATATTCTAGAACATTTCTAGTAATTTTAACTGAAAATTATTAAAGAGGTTAATGTAGAACATTAATATTTTGAATATTAATGGATATTGTTATTTATTTATATATAATAAATATACATAATATAATATATAATAAATCTAACAACAATATTAGATTATTTTTATTTTAATAATTAAGAAAAACTCCAGTGATTGTTCCTATTGGGGAATATGGGGATAAAACATCATTAGTGTAGTCAATAGTCATTAATGTGATAAAAGATAGTATATTTTCTTAAAAAGTTTAAAAAATATTGAATTTGGACCAGAATATCTGGGTTTGAATTCTGGCTCTGATAGGGTATGTTTGACTTATACAACTTTATCCGGGTCTAAGCTTCTGTCTAAGTCAAAGGAAGAAGTTGGAATATATTAGGTAGGAGTCCTTAATCTAGGGGGACTGAGAACTCATTTAAAAATGTATATATATATATATATGCAAATATAATTCTATATAAATATTTGTTTCCTTTATAATTCTGTGTATTTTACTTTAAGCATTTAATGCATTATTCTGAGGAGTACATAGGCTTTTCCAGAATGCCAGAGAGGTCCACAAAACAAAAATGATCAGGAACCTTTGTGTTAGATGTGTAAAAGTACCCTTCAGATTGAAATCCTAAGAACCTATGTGCCATAATCAAGTAATCAATGGGCATTTATTAAGCACCTACATATGTTAAACACTAGAAATACAAAGATAAAAATGAGTCTGTGCTTTTATGATGCTTATATTCCATTTTGGAAAACAACTGGGTTATATATTTGATGATTGTGACTTGTAGTGATCTGAAACATATCATTAATACTCTGTCAATATTTTGCATATTTTAGTAAACATTCATAGGATGATTATGAATTCCCAGAAGGGGCACAGTTTCTAAGAAGCTATTGAGAGAGCTTTGACAGGGTTATGATAACTGTTTGGATAGGAGAACTCGGTGGGAAAAAAAATTAATTAAGATTTATCAATAGACAAGTGTTTAAGTATTTACTTTGTTACAGGCACTATATTAGGTTCTGGGGAAAGAGGCAAAATAAACTGCTTCTTGCCCTCAAAGATTTTAGATTTTATTGAGAAAGAGAATACAAACAAATACAAGGTAAATTAGAAAGGTATTAGGTAAAGGCATGAACAATTAGTGGATAGAATACCATAGTGGATAAAGTGCTATCCCTGATGTCATGAAAACTCATCTTCTTGAGTTCAAACCTGGCCTCAGATAATTACTAGCTTCATGATCCTGGGCAGGTCACTTATCCCTATTTGCCTTAGTTTCCTCATTTGTAAGATGTGGAGGAGGAAATGGCAAACAGCTCTAGTATCTCTGCCAAGAAAACCCCAAATGGGGTTATGAGGAATAGAACATGAGTAAAATTGACCTCAACAAGAAGGCCAGGAAATGCTTTTTTTCAAGGCAGTACTTGATCTGACTCTCAAAAGAAGTAATGGATTTTATGGGAAAGACGAAATAAGTTCCAGATTGGAATGGGCAGCCAGCCTAAATGTCCTCTGTGAGGAGTAGCAAGAAGGCCACTTTGGCTAGATCTTAAAAGAATGGAAGACATAATAAGTAATAAATAGAAATGGAAAAGTAAATAGGGGCTAGGATGAAAGACTTTAAAGCTAAAAACATGAGCTTATGTTGTAGAGTAGTCACAAGGAATCCATGGACTTTACTGAGTGGGGAGTGCCCTAGACAGATCTCTTTTATTTCATTTTTGTCCCTTCCATGCACTATATCCCAAATAGGTTAAATCTCAGTCCCCAAACTTGCACTGCACTCTCTAGATTTCATGACTTTAAGAATCTCACATTTGGGGGGAGGGATGACAGATAGTATAATTAATGTTTGTGAGTTACAATGAACTGATGTACATCATTAATACCTTGTATATAAATTTTCATTTTCTTATAAACTTTCATGGGATCATGAAATCCCTAAAAAGGCATCCAGATGTCACATTGTCTAATATCATTTTACAAGTGAAGGAGTTGAAACCTATGGAAGTAATTTGCTAAATTTTAGAGAGCTGTTATTAAGTGAGCATTTGAACCCAGGTTCTCTAACTCCAAATAAGACTTTCCATTTTTGGTACAAGAGGCTGGAAAATAAGTGGTCATCTAGACTTGCTTGGTTTGCTATCAGCTAATGGAAATCAAGCTCCTAATGACTTGCACAAATATGGCATCTGCTATAGTAACTCCTTCAAGCACACCCCTAGTGGGGAAATGTGATAACAGATCTGGGGTCCATGGCAAGAGTATAATGGGATAAACTCCAATGGGGCTCAGAGAGATGTTCATTAAATTTTCATTGTGAGTTTTTATATCTTGGAAATTAGCAAATGCTACAAATCAGAATTTGACTTATTGTTTTATTGATTGTCTATAACAAACTTGGTTAAAATGGGAAAATTGTATTATGAAAATATAATATTAATAACAATGTAAATAATTAAGCAAATTAAGCTTAAAATTCTATTCTTAGTACTTTTTTTTCAAGAACTGGTTATTAAACATTTACCAGAACATTGTTGAACCATGGTTTTAATAATGGCAAGTTTTTCATGAGTTAAGTGCTCTAGAGTCATTTAACATTTAACTATATTAGACCTGAGTGGGAACATAATGACCAGAGTAGGTTTCCTGATATTATTAGTCTTTGATCTGAGCTTTGAAGGAGAGGTTAGAATTTACTAGTGGTGGAGCATCTAGACAGTGGAGTAGATAGAATACTGGTCCTGAAGTCAGGGGAATCTGAGTTCAAATCCAACCTTAGACACTTAACACTTTCCAGCTGTGTGACTTTGGGACTCACTTAACCTGGATTGCCTTGGATTTCCCTTGAGGGGGAAAAAAAAGAATTCACCAGAGGATATGAGAAGGTAGGACATTTTAGGCATAGAAAACAAAAGTTAGATAGTGTATAACCTTTTCATCTCACAATAAGAGAATGATATATAGATGTTAAGTGGCAAAGCCAAGATTTGAACACAAATGCCTTCATTCCAAATCTACTATTCTTTTCAGTTTACTATCCTACTTTCTTTCCTATTACTAAATCTTGTTGAGATCTAATCTTTTTCCTCCAGCTTCTCACTTTCTAGACCTGAGATAATTTGCATTACTCACTTAATAGAGTTTTCCCAATGCTAGGAATTATTTCAGAATTTGATTTTGGTGAAAGCAAACTTTGAATGATTGGAAATAGACTCTACTCCTATTAAAATATTAACATTCCTGTGTGTCACTTTCTTGAAAACTTGAAAGAATCTGTACTAATATTTAGCATGATTACTCCTATTTATTCCCTGAGCCATATGCCAGGATATCACAGTTAGTGCTTTTCCCATCTGTTTCCCATAATGAGCCTGTTCTGAAGAAGCAGCCATCAGTGCTATGAAGGAAGAATCTTCTGACAAAAACCAGGTTGACTTCATGACTTTTTTATAGAATAAAATGCACCTGGAGAAGTTACTTGGGGAAAATCCTTGTCCAACCATTTGTTGCTAATCATTCTATTTTAGACTCTTGTCAATCAACATGTGTTTAACATCTGAATATAGAATACTAGGAGTACTATATTAAGACCTGGGAGATATACGTAAGGGTCCTGATGGCCACAAATTGACTTAGAAAATCCTAATGTTAATATCATGTCTGTTTTGTTGTATTATTAATTGGTTTGTTAAATATTTTCCAATTGAATTTTAATATGGTTCAGGCTATACTCAGCATGTTCACATGCATGTTCACGCTTCAGTTAAGTATTTGACCTATGAAAGGCTGCTATGGTCAATTAAGATTAAATGTGAAGAAAAATCCCCCAGATCTGGGGAAATTTCTACTATGATGTTTCTACTTCATCTATGTCCTTAGGTGAATACAGGCTATAAAATACTTTGTGATTTTTAGGAACTATATAGATTCTTATTCCATAGAATATTGTAGCTGAAAAGAAATTCATATATTATCTTAGTCCAACTAATTCATTTTAAACATAAGGGGGATGAAGCCTAAAGAGGTGTTTAAAGTTTCATAGGTTATAAATGGTAAATTCCATTTTTTTTAACATAGGACCTGTGTGATTCCAAATTTAGCATTCTTTCCTCTGCACCATGTTATGAAAAACAAGCTAGAGTTATGTTTCTCCAGAAATTCAATTCCTCAGAAAATTTGAGCAGACAATGAGAAATATTGGAAAGCTAAATTTCCAAAGAATGTTACAGATTTCAAGGTAATGTCAGATAATATGTATCATTGACCAAAGAACTTTCAGAAGGAGAAACTGACTTGGATACAGAATTCTGATGAGGGGATCTGGGTTAGAAACTGGCTTAAATTAGCTGGGGTCAATGACCAGGAGAAGGCTTTTTTAAAATGAATGTTAAAAATCATTTTTACATATAACTGGAGGGAAAATAAAATGCTAAATTAAAAAAATAAAGTATTCACTGTTACAAAATAATAAATTACAGAATCATGGATCTAGAGCTGCAAATAGATATTTATCTGATCAGATCCCATGATTTTACAGATGAAGAAGTACAGTTCAGAGGAGTTAAGTTATTTGCTTAAGGTCACACAAATGAGGACAGAACAAGGATATAAATTCAAGTCCTGTGATACCAAATGGTTTTTACCATTACACAAACCTACATCATTTGGATCATCCCAATCAAACCCCCCCAATTTCCCACTGAAAGCACTATGGCATAGTGAATAGATACTGTGTCTGTCATCTAGATAAGAAGCTTAGATTAAGAATCTACTATGGTCCAGACATTAAAAGGGATCTGATTGACCAATTTTTTTTTTAAATCTGACATTTAGGGAATATTTCACTATGCAAACCAGGAGTATCTAGAGATGAAAAAAGATTTTTTTTTTTTTCCGAAAAGGCTTTTCTTTATTGCTCTTGTTTAAGGAGGCTAATGTGTAGTATCTTCTCTGCCCAGGGAAGGGAGCAATAGCACAAATCTAGACACAATGGCGTGGGAAAGAGGGAATTCCTAGGATGTCCCGAGAACTGTTCCTCTACCCAATTAAAGGTTAAATGGGAGGGGATGGGGAGAGGACTCACCTAGAAAAGCTTCCTCTGACTTCTGTAACAATGCACTCTCTCTCAGGAAGGGGTGCCTGCTTCTCATGAGAATCAAAAGCTGTGCTCTCCAATCTCTCTGACTCAATAAAACATCTCAGACTTTGAAAGTGAGTCTGGGGTCTAATGTCTAATCATGTTGCCTTCATAATTAGGAGCAGAACTAAAATTTGAACACCCAAGATTCTTCTCCAGTTTTAGTGCTCTCCTTATAACACCATCCTGCCTTTCCAAAGGCTTCTTGAAAGAAATACTTAACAGCAGTGGCAGGATTCTTTGTGAGTATGTCTTCCTGGGTATTTTAAGGATGCTTGTGAAGTTGAACTGTGACATACCACCCAACTCAGATTCAACATTCTTTCCAGTTGTAAAAGTAATTAGTATTTGTACCAATCCCAGCTGAGTCCCAGGCCACTGCTGATGAATAGGATGATGCTTTGTTCTCTTGGCAGCAAGCACAGCTAAAGATTTTTGGCAAGATGTTTCTGCTGCTTGAAATCATCTTTGGGCACAAACATTAAAATAAGGGAAGATAAGAAGAAAACCTGACCCTTATAGTTGCATTCGTCATAGGCAAGAAGCACAAATAATTGTTTTGGTTCTTTCTGAACAAATTTCCTAGAAACCCATAAAGCACATAGTTTGGAATTTAGGATTGTATTTCACAACCCTAGCCTTCTCCAGACCTGAGGAGTGACCTAGCAACAGAAATATAGATGTACTAAATAATGAGAAACTCCAGTCCTGCAGTGCTGGTCACCTCCCCTAAGCCTCCAGGCCTGGAAATGTATCTGAGCAGGCAGAGCTCACAACCCAGAGCCAAAAGAGCCTCAAGTGCTGTCACCAGTCCAGTTTAATCAGGCATCCTGCTACTAATTTACATTTTGAGTTGTTTTGTTTTTGAGATCATTAAAGAAAATGAAACCTCAAATTGGCCGGTAAATATTGGCATGTTAGCTTCCTGAATAACAACTTAAAGTGAGGGGAAAACAAAATATAGTCTTGGCATTTAATAAATTCCAAGGGGTTTGTTTATATTCAAGTAGAATATAAACTCCTTGAGGATAAGGGCACATAGTAGGTATTTAATAAATGCTTATTATTGAAGTGAAGGGAAAACAAAATATAGTCTTGGCATTTAATAAATTCCAAGAGGTCTATTTATATTCAAGTAGAATATAAGCTCCTTGAGGGTAAGGGTACATAGTAAGTATTTAATAAATGCTTATTGTTGAAGTGAAGGGAAAACAAAATGTAGTCTTGGCATTTAATAAATTCCAAAGGGTCTATTTATATTTAAGTAGAATATAAGCTCCGTGAAAGCATAGTTTTGTATCTCCTCTTATAAGGTGTAAAAAGAATTATGTGCCCAAGGCCTTAGAGCCAATGATTGCTATATTTGGATTTTAGCCACCACAGCTGGGGTGTTATTCTACTCACTTCCATTTCTCCTCCTAAAAGATAAATGTTTATGACATTGTGCTAATAGTGTAAAAGGAAGACTTTACACTTCTTGTAAATAAACATAAATCATTTATATTTCTTTGTCCAGCATCAAGACAAGGTTCAGCATGAGCACAACTTTGTGATATAGTTCCATGGTAATTAAAAAGTGAAAAAAAATGAAAGATAAGACTAGTTGCTTGAATAATGTAAGTAAAAAAAAAGGATTCCTCTATTATTTTGATAGACTTAACTGGACACAAATATTGAAATGGGGAGGGAAGTTATAATTGCATGGCTAATGGCACATTTAAGAGCAACAGATAGAAAGACCCTTAGAAATTTTCTGGTCCAGCCATATCATTTTCTAAAGGAGGAAATTGACAAAGAACAGTGAAATGATTCCTGACTCACTCCACTTCTGTCTCCACACCAAGTGGCACCTCCCTCCTCCAGTTTATTTTGCACATAAACCATCTAATAACAGAAATTCAGATTCAAACCACATCATCTGATCGAAGTCACAGCTGTCCCTACAAATTCTCTTTTCTTGTGACAGATGAAGAACCAGAAGCAGCAGGGGGAATGTTGTGTTGATGTCTATACACACATCTCACTAATTGTTTGTGGGCTAAATAGGAACACTGACAAAGGTTAGGTTGACATTGCAGCAATTATACCTAGCTCATTTCTCTGGTGCAAAAGTAGCTTGAATATCCCCGAGTTTTCATATATCCTACAAACTAGCGTTAATTATAAGCATAACTTTCTGAGAGGTAGGCAACAAGCCACAGCAGGAACAATCAAAGCTGAAATATGACATCATAAATTGGAATCTGGGCCCACTAGGTCTTAATGAGATCGAGATAGTTTCTTTCCCCTCTTGATGCATTTATTTACAAGGCAATTTTAATATTATAAAATGCAATTGTTTGGAAACATTTTCCAAGCCAGTACACAGATTCTAGATTTTGAAAAGTATAAAAGTGAAATACATATAAAGATTCTTTCATTATAAGATCTGTTTTAAGACAAAATACATAGCAAAAATCTTGTTTGAAGACAATTAAAGTTGATTTTAAAAAAATAAAACAATACCTGGCACATAATAAGCACTATATAAATGTTAGTTGCTGTTATTATTATTGTTGAACTTTTCTTTCCTATTTTTCCTCCTTTTAGCTTTCAGGCACAAGAAATTGCAGGTGAGTGATGACAGACTGAAATGAGAAGTCCATTTTTTAAGGATCTAGCTGCAAACTGGATTGAGAGAATTCTCTCTGAAAAAAGCCAAGCAAAAGCAATAACTTTTCTTTAATAGGCTATCAAATGACTGACAGAACTGGATTTTTCATTTTCTAACTAGTTCTGATGCCATGAAAACACAACATGTTTTGTCAGGAAATAGCTAGGGTGTGGCAGTAAATGCAGGAGACCTTTTACAAACCAATTTTTCCTGCATTTTTTTTTTCTTCTAGGTTGGTTTTTCAGCCTGCTGGTGGGCTGTTGGTGATACACATTCTTGGTCAGCTACTGAAAAGCAAAGTTCCAAATGGTAGTCAAGAAATCATGAAATTTGAAATTTGAAAATTTGAAATTCGTGTGTGTGTGTGTGTGTGTGTGTGTGTGTGTACACAACTTGACCTTTTTCTAGATGTGTATTCTGTCCCAGAATGTCCAAGGCCATGGAGTATCAGATAGAACTGGGTGGTTTACCTTTTTTAGTTTTAATTTTCAAAACATATACATATGTTTGTGGCAGCTCTTTTTGTGGTGGCTAGAAACTGGAAACTGAGTAGATGCCCATCAATTGGAGAGTGGCTGAATAAATTATGGTATATTAATGTTATGGAATATTATTGCTCTGTAAGAAATGACCAACAGGACGATTTCAGAGAGGCCTGGAGAGACTTGCATGAACTGATGCTGAGTGAGATGAGCAGAACCAGGAGATCGTTGTACACAGCAACAACAGTACTATATGAGGATCAGTTCTAATGGACATGACTCTCTTCAACAATGAAATGCTTCAAACCAATTACAATTGTTCAGTGAAGAAGGCCATATACACCCAGAGAGAGGGATGTGAAATGTGGACCACAACATAACATTTTCATGTTCTCTATTGATGTTTGCTTGCATTGTATTTCCTTTATCGGATTATTCTCTCTTATAGATACGATTTCTCCTGACTAAAAAAATGATGTGCGGCAATAACTATACATATATTTGATTTAAATATTCGATTTAAGTATTCTAACATAATTATCATGTAGTGGATATCCTGCCATCTAGGGGAGGGGTGGGGAGTAGGGGGGGAAATTTGTAATAGAAAGCTTTGTAAGGGTTAATGTTTAGGAATTACCCATACATATGTTTTGCAAATAAAAAGTATTAATAATAAAAAAAATCATCAAAAAAACATATACATAGATAGTTTTCAAGATTCACACTTGCAAAACCTTATGTTCCAAATTTTTTCTCCCTCCCTTCCCTCCACCCCCTCCCTTGACAGCGAGTAACACAATATATGTTAAACATGTGTAATTCTTCTATACATATTTCCACAATTATTATACTGCACAAGAAAAAATCAAATCAAACAGGAAAAAATGAGAAAGAAAACAAAAAGCAAGCAAATAACAAAAAAGGTGAAATGTTATGTTGTGATCTACACTCAGTTCCCACAGTCCTCTCTTGGTATAGATGGCTCTCTACCTCATAAGACCATCAGAACTGGACTGACTCATCTCATTGTTGAAAAGACCCACGTCCATCAGAGTTGTTCATCACATAAACTTGTTACTGTGTCCAGTGTTCTCTTGGTTCTACTCATTTATCTTAGTATCATTTCATATTAAGTCTCTCAGGCCTTTCTGAAATTATCCTGCTGATCATTTCTTGGTAGAATAATAATATTCCATGACATTCCATAACTTATTCAGCCACTCCCCAACTGATGGGCATCCTTTCAGTTTCCAGTTTCTAGCCACTACAAAAAAAAAAGCTGCCACAAACATTTTTGCACATGTGGGTTCTTTTCCCTTTTTATGATCATTTTGCCTAGTAGAGACACTGATGGATCAAAGGGTATGCACAATTGGGGCAGCTAGGTGGCTCAGTGGATAGAGCACCAGCCCTGAAGTCAGGAGGACCTGAGTTCAAATCTGGTCTCAGACACTTAACATTCCCTAGGTGTGTGACCCTGGGCAAGTCACTTAACCTCAATTGCCTCATCAAAAAGAAAAAAAAAGGGTATGCACAATTTAAAAGCCCTTTGGGCATAGTTCCAAACTGCTCTCCAGAATGGTCCACAACTCCAACAATGTATTGGTGTCCCAGTTTTCCCACATCCCCTCCAACATTTATCATTATTATTTGCTGTCATTTTAGCTAATCTGAGAACATTTTTTCATATAACTAGGAATGATTTTAATTTTTTCATCTGTTCATATTCTTTGACCATTTATCAGTTGGAGAATGGCTTGAATTCTTATATATCTGAATCAATTCTCTTTATTTTAGAAATGAAGCTTTTATCAGAATCCTTGATTGTGAAATTTTGTTCTCTATTTAATGCTTCCCTTCTAATCTTATCTTCTTTGATTTTGTTTGTACAAAATACTTTAAATTTAATATAATCAAAATTATCCATTTTGCATTCCATAATATACTTTAGTTCTTCTTTGGTCACAAACTTCTTTCTTTTCCACAGATTTGAGAGATAGACTATCCTTTGTTCTTCTAATTTGCTTATAATATCACTCTTATGTCTCAACCTGAACCCATTTTGACCTTATCTTGGTATATAGTGTTAGGTGTAGGTCAATGCCTAGTTTCTGTCACACTAATTTCCAACAATTTTTTTGTCAAATAGTGAGTTCTTATCTCAGAAGCTGGGTCTTTGGATTTATCAAACACAAGATTACTATAGTCATTGACTATTGTGTCTTGTGAACCTAACTTATTTTCCTGCTGGACTACTCTATTTCTTAGCCATTACCAAATTATTTTGATGACCGCTGCTTTATAAGTTTTAGGTATGGTACAGCGAGGCCACCTTCATTTGCATTTTTTTCATTAATTCCCTTGAAATTCTTGATCTTTTGTTCTCCCAAATAAACTTTCTTCTTATTTTTTTCTAGATTTGTAAAATAATTTTTGGAAGTGTGATTTGTATGGCACTGAATAAATAGATTTATTTAGGTAGTATTGTCATTTTTATTATATTAGCTCAGCCTATCTATGAGCAATTGGTATTCTTTCAATTAATTAGATCTGACTTTATTTGTGTGGAAAGTGTTTTGTAATTGTGTTCATATAGTTCCTGACTTTGCTTTAACAGGTAGACTCCCAAATATTTTATATTATCGATAATTATGTTGAATGGAATTTTTCTTCACATCACTTGCTGCTGTACTTTGGTGGTAACATATAAAAATACTGATGATTTATGTTGATTAATTTTGTATCCTGCAAGTTTGCTAAAGTTGTGAATTGTTTATAACAGTTTTTTAGTTGATTCTCTAGGATTTTCTAAATATACCATCATATCATCTGCAAAGAGTGATAATTTGGTTTCCTCGTTACCTACTATAATTCCTTCAATTTCCTTTTCTTCTTTTCTAACATTTCTAACAGGATATTGATTAGTAATGGTGATAGTGGGCAACCCTTTTTTTCACTGATCTTATTTGGAATGGTTCTAGTTTATCCCCATTACATCTGATGCTTGCTGATGATTTGAAATAGATAATACTGATCATTTTAAGGAAAACTCCATTTATTTTTATACTCTCTAATGTTTTTAATGACTGTTGGATTTTATCAAATGCTTTTCTGCATCTATTGAGATAATCATATGATTTTTGTTAGATTGGTTATTGATATAGTCAATTATGCTAATAGTTTTTCTAATATTGAACCAGCTCTGCATGCCTTGGCTTAAATCCTACTTAGTCATGGGATGTTATCCTGGGGATAACTTGTAATCTCTTTTCTAGTGTGTTATTTAAGATTTTTGCATCAATATTATTAGGAAAATTGGTCTATAATTTTCTTTCTCTGTTTCGACCCTACTTGGTTTAGGTATCAGTTCCATGTCTGTGTCATAAAAGGAATTTGGTAAGACTCCTTCTTTCCATATTTTTCCAAATAGTTCGCATAGTATTGGAATTAGTTGTTCTTTAGATGTTTGGTAAAATTCACATGTAAATCAATCTGAGCCTGGAGATTTTTTCATAGGGAATTGATTAATAGGTTGTTCAATTTCTTTTTCTAAAATGGTACTATTTAAGTAATTTATTTTCTCTTCTGTTCATCTAGGCACAATATTTTTGTGAGTATTCCTCCATATCACTTAGATTATCATATTTATTGACATAAAATTGGACAAAATAATTGCTAATTATTGCTCTAATTTCTTCCTCATTTGGTAGCAAGTTTTTTTTATTTTTGATATTAACAATTTGATTTTCTTCTTTCCATTTAATCAAATTAACTAAAGGCTTATCTATTTTGTTGATTTTTTCATAAAATCAACTCAGTTTTATTTATTAATTAAATCATTTTCTACTTTCAATTTTATTAATCTCCCCTTTTATTTTCAGAGTTTCAAATTTGGTATTTAATTGGGGGCTTTTAATTTGTTCTTTTTTTAGCTTTTTTAGTTGTGTAGCCAATTCATTGATCTTTTCTTTCTATATTTTATGAAGTAAGCATCTAGAGATATAAAACTTCCTCTAAGAACTGCTTTGCTTGCATCCCATAAATTTTGGCATGTTGTCTGTCTCATTATTGTCATTTTCTTGGATGAAATTATCAACTGTATTTATGATTTGTTGTTTCACCCACTCATTTTTAGGATTAGATTATTTAGTTTCCAATTAATTTTTGGTATATTTTCACCTAGTTTTTTTATTGCATGTAATTTTTATTGCATCATGATCTGGAAAAAATGCACTTACTATTTCTGCCTTTCTGCATTAGATTTTAAGATTTTTATGCCCTAATACATGGTCAGTTTTTGTATAACTTCTGTGTACTTCCAAGAAAAAAGTATATTCTTTTCTGTCTCCATTCAATTTTCTCCAAAAGTTTATCGTACTTGACTTTTCTACAATTCTATTTACCTCCTTAACTTCTTTCTTATTGATTTTGTGATTCAATTCATCTAGTTCTGAGAGAGCAAGGTTGAGATCTTCCACTAGTATAGCTTTTATGTCTAATTCTTCTTGCAGCCTTCTTAACTTCTCTATGAATACAGATGCTATACCACTGGGTGCATATATATTTAGTACTGATATTACTCTATTATCTATGATCCCCTATAGCAAGATGTAAAGTCCTTTCTTATTTTTTTAAATTAGATCTGTTTTTGCTTTTGCTTGATCTAAGATCAAGCATAATAAATTCTACTTCAGTTTTTTTTTTTTATCTTTACTCTGAAAGCATCACTCTGATATAAATGTGTTTCTTGTAAACAACATATTGTAGGATTCTGGCTTTCAATACAGTCTTTTAGCCACTTCTATTTATAAGAGAGTTCTTCCCATTCCTACAGTTAAAATTACTAACTCTGTATTTTCTGCCATCTTGTTTTCCTAAGTTTGATTTTTTATTTCTTTTTTCCCTTTCCCTCCTCCCCAATATTTTGCTTGACTACCACCTCCCTCAAACAGCCCTCCCATTTTACAGCCCTTTCCCCTTCCTTATACTTTTCCCCTTCTACTTCTGTTCTCCTTTCTTTTAGACTTCCCTTTTCCTTTCCCCTTTCCACTCGTACTTACCTATAGGGTGAGACAAGTTTCTCTGTGAAGTTAAATATGTCTGATATTCTCTCTTTGAGCCAAATCTGATGAGAGTAAGATTCACAAAATACTCATTCCCCTCTTTTCTTTCCCTCAATTGTTACAGGTCTTTTTTGCCTCTTCATGAGATGTACTCTACCCCATTATAACTACATTTTCCTCTTTTTCCAGTAGAATCCCCTTTCCACCTTTAATTTCTTTTTTAGATCATCACAATAAAATCAAATTATACCTGCACTCTAAGAATATCATTAAACATATCATCTTCCCATAGTGGGAGCTTTTAAACTTTTAAAAGAAAGTTTGGTTTTTTTTTCTTTTTTCTTTTTTTATACATCTGTTGAGCTCTGTATTTGAAGATCAGATTTCCTGTTCAGTTCTGGTCTTTTTGTCAGAAATAAATTACATCCACCTGTTTCATTGAATGTCCATCTTTTCCCCTGAAAGATAGTGCTTAATTTTCCTGGATAATTGATTCTTGGCTGAAATTCAAGTTCCTTTGCCTTTTAGAATGCCATATTGCAGGCCTTTCAATTGTGTAAAGTGAAAGCTGCTAGGTCCTGATTAATCCAGATTGTGGCTCCTTGTTATTTGAATTGTTTCTTTCTGAATGCTTCCAGTATTTTGCCATTTGTTTAATAATTTTGACTTTGAGCCATGATATTCCTTGGAGTTTTCATTTTGGGGTCTCTATGGATTCTTCCAATGACTATTTTACCCTCTGGTTCTAGAACATCAGAACAGTTTTCCTTGATGATTTCTTGAAAAAAATGTTATCTAGGATCTTTTTTTTTCATAGTGGTTTTCAGGTAGTCCAATAATTCTTAGATTGTCTCCTCTGGATCTATTTTCCAGGTCAGTTGTTTTTCAGATAAGGTATTTTACATTCTTTTTTTTATTTTTTTCATTTTTTGGTTTTGTTTCACTGATTCTTGAAGTGTCATTGAGTCACTCACTTCCATTTGTTCAATTCTAATTTTTAGAGAATTATTTTTTTACCCCCTTTTGCATTTGGCCCATCGTACTTTTAAATGAGTGCTTTCATTCATTTGATTTTTTTCCATTTCACCAATTCTATTTTTCTAGGGAGTTGTTCTCTTTTTTCATTTCACCAGTTCTGTTTTTCAAAGAGTAGTTTTCTTTTTCCATTTTGCCAAATCTGTTTTTGAAGAGTTTTCTTTAGATAATTTCTCTTTTCTTTTCCAATCCCTTTTGCAAAGCTCTCATTTCCCTTCCCCATTTTTATTTTAAATATCCTTTAAGATCCTTTTTGAATTCTTCCAAGGGAGTCTTCTGAGTTGGAGACCAACTCATATCATTCTTTGAGGCTTCATCTGGAGAAGTTTTGTCTTTAGTGTACTCAGGGTTTGAGGTCAGTCTTCCCTGTCTCCATACCAGCTAACTGTCTTCAGAGCTCTTTTTTATTTTTTTGGTTATTTTTAAAGGTTGAGTTCTGTTCTTAAGGCAAAGTGTAGATTGGCCCAAACTTCCTCTACAGGTGACAGTGGCTTCTTGGAGCCAGAGCTGCCAGTTTCCTTCCCATTCTGGTTGGGTAAGGTCAAGTCCCATGTTATACTTGAAAATATTGAAACCAACTTCTTCCTATTAGAGATGAGAATAATAAGAGCCAGAAAGTCAGACTACCTTGTCCAAAGTCACACATCCAACATCATTATTATAAGACTCATGATACCTCATAGGATTCCTTATGTTCCATTTAATGCTCCTTTCCATTGCCCAGAACTTGCTTTTTGTCTCCCAAGACCTCAGTCTCTTGTAAATAATAAGCTGGCAGGGATTGACAGAGTATTAGCTGAATAAATTTTATGAGAGAAAACAACAAACTGATTACTTTTCTATTCTGGTTAACAAGGGGATCCTTATATCCCTCTTTGTAGTAAGAAGCAAGGGAATGATTCAGTCATATAGTTTTCAGAAAAACTAGGGCACCATTCAAGCCACAAGGAGTCCTGTGAAGAATTTACTAATGACTATTGCCCTTTTCTTGAGAGATTGTGATCTTTTTATTTTAGTATTTGCTTGTGACTGCTATTGTTGCTTATTTGCCATTGCTATCCATTTTCTAGCACGTTCCTAAAGTTTCCAGCTTCCAGTAGGTTCTCAGCTGTCTACTTCCATGGATTTGATGCCACTGTCCAGTGATACTGGTTTGAAGTGCTCATAGCAACTTTCTAGGAAGTTCTATCTTTTTTATCCTTCTTCCTACCAGCTCCAACTCACCCTCTTTATGTACATTTATTCTAGGACTTTTCTTTTGGGTGGCACATGGGAGAGGCCAAAGGATAAATATTAAGACTCCTTGGAGTCTTTGGGCTAGAGTCTTCTCTGAAACCTGTGTGCTACAACTACAATAAACATGATAGTATAAAAAGTGCATGTAGTAGGTGCTTAATACTTGTTAATTGCTTAAGTAACGATGCAAGAAAATATCTGATTTTGTCAAAATGGTCATAATAGACTCTAAGTGCTCCATATAAATGCCTTCATAATTGTGAATATGCTTTAAGCTCTTAGTCAGAAAGCTTTAAATGCAAGATGCTCTGACTGTTTCTGCTGCTGCTACTACAGCTGAATGTGCTGTAAGAACAGCACCTCTGTGCAATGGGCCATTAGATGATAATAATGAAAAAGAAGATTGAAAGACTCCTTGGATTTTAAAAAATGCTTTCATGCTGTACTGCCTATGAAAAGCTTCAAAGAAGATGAAAATACTCCTCCCCCCCAATTCAGGGAAGTCATCATTATATATCATATGGCTGGCTTTTTTCTTCTGCCTTTTCTTTCTTTTCCTTGTGCAATCAATCCAGTTAATGCCAAGTATTGTTGACAAGAGCATCCATGACCTGGATATGTTTGAAGAATTGACATGCCAACTCATTGAAAGACAGCCCCAAACCCTGCATTTTAATGCCAGCTCTGTCACCAACTACCAAGTCACCTTATCTCTGTGGACTTCAATTTCCATATATATATATATATATGTTTATATGTATTGTACATATGTATACATATATATATATATATATACAAACACATTGTTGGATAGAATTATCTATAAGACTCCTCTCACATATACCTTAAGCAACCTCTTTGGATATACTTTTTCAGGGTCACTGAACAGGAGGGCAGTTTAACACTAGATCCATCATGAGGACAGCATCCCTGTTAAGCAGTTTTCCCAGTAAAGGGTTCACATTGATATAACCATACTCTCTGTGACATGGGAGCAGTGGAATACAGCAATTTTACTTCTGATATGTAGGGAATAAATCTTTAATAGTCAAACAAACAAACAAAATCGCTGTCCTAAATAGCCAAACTTTCTTTATCACTTATTTTTCTGTCTTCCCATTCCTCCATATTTGGTGTTCATGTTGTAGCTAGACGGCTCAGTGGATGAACTGCCAGGACTGAAGTCAGGAGGACTCATCTTCCTGAATTCAAATCTGGCCTCAGATACTTACTTACTGTGAGACCTTAGGCAAGTCTTTTAACACTGTTTGCCTCAGTTTTTTCTTCTGCAAAATGAACTGGAGAAGGAAACATCAAACCACTTCAGTGTCTTTGCTAAGGAAACCCCAAATGACATCACAAAAAATTGGAAATTACTGAAAACCACTGAACAACAATAGAAACAAAAACAATTAGTCACGCTATTAAAATTAGGTCTAATGATTCCAAATAACTTATTTAAATCCTTGGAGGGAATAGCACACTTTTAAGACTTAAAGAAAGATGTTAAATCTGGAGGTAATGACAGCTGGGATTAAGTCTTTCATTTGGGGGAAAATAATTTAATTTGTTCCCTTCTCTGAATTTATACTCCTGCTGGGAAAACTATAATCAGAAGGGGTCAAATTGGGCTTTAACTTAGGATACTGTAAGGAGGAGGGCTACTTCCTCTGATATGGGACAAACTTCTCTGGTACCTGCCAACTCCATGATTCTCTTGAGATCCTCCTTTGATGTGTTCCAGTTAACTGTTAACTAACACTCCCAATGGGGGACTTTTCCCTGTGGCACCCCTTTTTTGGATTCTGTGCTTGTTCCTGCAGGGCTGAGCTGGATTGTGCCTTTTCATGCCAAATCTATACTTATAATTATAACCTCTGACTGCCACCTCATCCTTTTCCATCCTCACTACTCAATTCTTTTGCCCCAGATTAAAACAAATAAACAATTAAAAATCCCAATTATAACTTTGCCTAACAGATAAATATATGGGAAATTCTAATATTATGTGTACTGAACATGTGTACATAAACTGAAAAGCCTAAGAATTGACAAGATTCTGTGAATGTAATAAAAAATCAGAAACAGAGAAGGGTCTAGAAATACATAGAAGAGTTTAGGGATAGATGTGAGCTGGTAAGATACAGGAAAATGAGAATATCCAGAAGAGCTTTATCCAGTTTTCTATTTTTTTTGTTTCTTTTTGCTTTTCTGTTCTTTGAGTTCAACCCATAAAAATTTCTCTTGTCTTTTATTACTCCCACTCATCTCATCTCTTCTGGTTCTGAAATTATCTCTAATTAGAGATTCCTTCTGAATTATGTTTTGTTAGCACTTAATTGTATTAGCTGGCATTTAAGAAATGCTCAATCTGTTGGAGAGGGTAATAGAGAGAAACCTGACATCCTGGGTGCTGAGGTGATAGCAATGATCTCTGTAAATCCTTTTGGTAGCGGAAGTGCCAAGATTTGAGGATGAGCCCTAGCTCTCTGCTGTCTTCTGTTTTTCTATTCATCTTTATGTGTCGTTTACCTATATTATATAAGCTACATGATTCGTAGCAATCAGCCTTTTTTAAGCTCATAGGTGGTTGTTGAATGAAAGAATAGAACAAAGTATATACTTTTTTTTTTTTTGGTAATCTCTTTCAGCTTGCCTCTCCCTTGGTATTTCATCATGGAATCACAGTAACAACTGCAGCTGTGGAGACTGGCAAATGGAGCTTCTATACTTGCAAAACTGTATACCTGACACATTTGGGCCAATTACCAACACTCTCTGTGGCTGGGTTTTGCCAAGAGAGCTTCTGAATAAAATGCTGCATCTTATTAGAAGGGTTTTAGTGGACTTGAAGGAAAGTATCCTAATCAGTAACATGCAGCTTGTCATGGGGAAGACCATTTGAGGAAAATACAACTTCTGATTTACTTGTCCTGTTAATCAAAAGTAGTGGGAATATGCTGATTTTGACCTTTAAAAGGATGTATCTCTGATAACAACTTGGGGAACCTTGAATGTCTCAAAGATAGCACAAAAAGTAATGGACTTGGAGTCACAAGGCCTGGTTGAACAAGTTATTTAACCTCTTTCAGCCTCAGCATATATATAACCACCTGTAAAGTGGGGATAATAATACCTGTACCAGCCAGTTTCCAAGATTTTTGTGAGGAAGACAGTATTTAAGTCTTAAAGTATTGTGGAAATGTGAGATTATTACTATTATTATGAAAATAGCTTTTAGCCTTTCATAAACTGACTCCTATTTCCTTTCTAGATTTATTGTATATTATTTTCTTTTATGTTTTCCCCATTCTGGTGCATATTTGCTGCACAAATATCAGCTATTATTGTTAACATTACAATAAATTCTGTTAAATTCTATGAAAATGCCATTTTGATGAAACTGGCTTTCTGTTTCCTGTATACAATATTTAGTTTTCTACCTCCATGCTTTTACCCAAGTAATGCCCATGATCTAGAATTCATTTCTTCCTCAATTCAACCTCTCAGAATGCCTAATTTCTTTTAGAGTTCAGCTCATGTGCTTTTTCTTCTATAAGTCTTTCCTCATCTCATATCCATCTATTCCCCATTACTAAGTACTTTTCTCTTCTTAACTTTATTTCATATTACTTTGTTTGCATGTGTTGGCTTTTCCTGCTTCCTTCAGTTTTCTGCTAAAAGCCATGCCTTATGTAGGAAAATTTTCCTAATCCCTCTTAAATATAGGATCTTCCCTGCATTGATATTTACAATTGATCTTTCCTATAACACCTAATTGTGTATTGTCTCTCCCCATCAGAGTTAGTTTCTTGAGAGCAAAATTTTTTTAAAAAACATATATATATATATAACCCCAGAATTTGATACAGTGCCTGGCACATGCTATACATTTAATAAATGCTTATTGCTTGACTACTTATTATGTACATTTTCCCTCAGTAAAATGTAATCTTCTTGACTCTGAGGTTCTTTCATTTTGTACTTGTATCCTGAACACTTAATGCAGTGTCTTGCACAAAGCAGTTTCTAAATAAATGCTTATTGAATTGAATAAAGCTTACTAAACTAATTTTCTTTTTCCTTTTACATACAACATTGTGATATTCAGGATTCAACACATCATTTTGTGGAAGTGACCAATACAGATCTTTACTGTGATCACAGATTCTTCCTTAGGATTGTTGGTCTCCAAAGTGAATCTACTCCTTGCTTTTTGCCATGATAACAAGGTTGTCTAGGCAGAGCTCTGAGATCTTCAAAGCAACTTTTTCCATCCACTGACTTGTACCTAAAACCTCACAGTTAAACTTTTGTCCTTGTAGTTTAAGTACTTATTCTTTTTTGAAAATGCAAACTTCTTTGGGAGAAATGAACATGTTAAGTAATAGTCATTTATACATTGGTACAGAAGAATCATTCCCAAACTAGGTTTTTTTAGGGATGAGAAAGAGAAGAAGGGAAGAAGAGAGATACCTGATTGAAGAAAAAGGTGAGAAAAAAGTATAAAAAGAAACAGAATGGTAAGGGAAGCTTGAAAGAGGAGGATGAAGGTAATCATCACTATTCTGTCCTTGACCAATGTTGGATGACATTCAGCAAAGGATGGAATACAAAGTGAAACCTTCACTTGAGGCATTCACCACGGAACTCTGATTATATTAATTGAGTCAAATCAAGTAATCAAGCCAGATCTACAAATATTTTTGAACACATACATGTCTAGGACCATGGTAGGCACTCCTGTGAAATCTCTTTTGTTCATCAGACTAAAGCAAAAAAAAGTTTCACAATTTTTAAGGTAAGACTATTATTTATGATAACTGTACCATCTTATATCTGAAAACTTATGTGCATGAGAAATCTAAGATTTAGGGACATGCCATATTGGCTAAGATGACAGGAAAAGATAATGATGAATGTTGGAGGGGATGTGGGAAAACTGGGATACTGATACATTGTTGGTGGAACTGTGAACGGATCCAACCGTTCTGGAGAGCAGTTTGGAACTATGCTCAAAAAGTTATCAAACTGCATACCCTTTGACCCAGCAGTGTTTCTATTGGGCCTATATCCCAAAGAGATCTTAAAGAAAGGAAAGGCTCCCACATGTGCAAAAATGTTTGTGGCAGCCCTTTTTGTAGTGGCTAGAAACTGGAAACTGAGTGGATACCCATCAATTGGAGAATGGCTGAATAAATTATGGTATATGAATGTCATGGAATATTATTGTTCTGTAAGAAAGCACCAGCAGGATGATTTCAGAGAGGCCTGGAGAGACTTGCATGAACTGATGCTAAGTGAAATGAGCAGAACCAGGAGATCATTTCACAATGGCAACAACAAGATTATACAATGATCAATTCTGATAGATGTGGCAATGAAATGATTCACATCAGTTCCAATAATCTTGTGATGAAGAGAGCCATCTACACCTAGAGAGAGGACTGTGGGAACTGAGTGTGGACTACAACATAGCATTTTTACTCTTTCTGTTGATGTTTGCTTGCATTTTGTTTTATTTCTCAGTTTTTTTTCCTTCTTGATCCAATTTTTCTTGTGCAGCAAGATAGCTATATAAATATGTATACATATATTCGATTTAATATATATTTTAACATATTTAACATGTATTGAACTACCTGACATCTAGGGGAGGAGGTGGGAGGAAGGAGGTAAAAATTTGGAACAGAAAATTTTGCACGAGTTAATCTTGAAAAATTACCCATGCATATGTTTTGTAAATAAAAAGCTTTTTAAAAAATTTAAAGTAAAATAAAAAAAAAAGATTTAGGGGCATGCTTGGGGAAGGGGAAGGGAAGAGAAAGGAGGAGAAAAATTTGGAACACAAAGTCTTACAAGAGGAATGTTGAAAACTATCTTTACATGTATTAGGAAAATAAAATACTATTGGACATTAAAAAAGATTTAGAGATATGAGCAAATTATTTAAATAAGTGTTGGGTAGGATCACAAATTCTCAGGATTTGAAGGGACCTCAGAAACCATATGTTTCAACCTATATTATATCTGAAAAGGTATCCCTCCTAGGAAACAGCCAACAGCACAACCAGTCTATATTTGAAGGCTATACTTCAAAAATACTTTTGCTGTTCAATCATTTCAGTTTGTAGACTTTTTGTGACACTATTTGGGGTTTTTAAGCCAATGATAATGGAGTTGTTTGCCATTTCCTTCTCCAGTTCATTTTACAGTTAAGGAAACTGAAGCAAACAGGGTTAAGTGACTTGCTCAGGTTCACATAGTAAGAGCCTGAAGCTGAATTTGAACTCATGAGCATGGGTCATCCTGATTCCAAACCCAATGTTCTTTCAGTGAATAGAGCTTCTCTTATCTGCCCTTTATACTTCCACAAGAAAAGGAATTGTTCTAATGGCTAGGAAGATTTTCTTTACATTCTGTGTACAATTTTCTTTGTATCCTTTAGCCTTTGCTTCTAGTTTTGTCTTCTGGTGACAAGTAGAACAAGTTTAATCCTTTCACATGACAACATTTCAAATATTGAAAAGAGCTATCATGGCTCTAGATTTAATCTGCCCCCACTGCCTAAAGGGTACTCTCCCCCCTGTTTGGTTGTTTTTATTTTAAAAAAAACTTTATTAATACATTTTGTCTTCATAACACTTACATTTCCCAATATAGCCCTTCCTACTCCTATCTCAAAAGATTTTCCTTTATAGCAAAGAATAAAAAAAAATTCCACAAACTAAACAATATGCTGAAAAAATCTTACATTAGTGTTTCATGCTCATAGTTCTTTACCATTGTAAAGAAGGGAGGGGAATACTTAACATATTTCTTCTTTTGGATTAATCTCAGTAATAATTTCATGACATTCAGTTTTACTTGTTCTGTAGTTATTCCATTCTGATTGTTGTTATCATACATATTGTTTTCATAATCCTGATTATATTACTTTGCATTAGTTCATTCCATCCAGTCTTCCATTGCTTCTCTATATTCATCATATTTGTTCCTTACAGTGTAGTGATATTCTATTCTATTAATTTAATCACAACTAAAATTATTTATTTATTTCCAGCTATTCTCATTGGTCACTTCTTCAGCATTTCCTACCCCAAATGCACCTGGGTGGCTAAATGGACAAAGCATCAGGCCTGTATTCAGGAAGATCTCAAAAATAAGAATTCAAATTTGAGTTCAGATATTTACCAACTGTATAACCTTGAGCAAATCATTTTACCTCTGCTACTCAGTTTCCTCAATTGAAAAAGAGGGATAATAATAATAATAACAACAACAACACTTAACCCCTGCCCCCTGAGTTGTTAATAGGATTCGAAGAGATTTTAAAGTGTTCAGCCCAGTGTCTGGTACATAAGATGCACAATAAAATGTATTCTTCATTCTCCTTCTTACAAGGAATAATAATCATAACAAACCTCATATTCATATAACAATAATTACTTACACTGAGGTTAAGATTTATAAATAATTTTCCTCACGATACACAAGTGTGAGTGTGCATATATATACATATATATACATAAAATATTTACATACATGTATGTATTCATACATATCACTTTATAATATATTATAAATTTAATTTTACATATGTAGACACATTTTCATTATTATATAGGTACATATTTATGTTATATTGGACATACATTATATATATACATATACACACACACACATATATATATATATATATATATGTACATATATACAAATCTATCTATAATTGGCCTAGGATAGCACAGTAAGGCTAAATTAGGAAACTTTTGATGAGGAAACCACCAAAGCAGCTTGGAATCTTCTTTTATCTTAAAGCATGCAGCCAGTATTAGAAGCAAGGTTGAAATCCAGGTCTGTCTGATTTCTTGGCTAGCTCTTTCATGTGGCAAGTTGCCTCTTGACAAAATATTTTTATACCCATTTTAAGTATGATGAAACTGAGGTCCAAGGAAGCAAAGTGACTTGGATGTAGTCATAAAACAGTTAGATACTAGTCTCTAGGGTTCAAGACAGTGTTCTTCCCTTCATACTTACTTACTTCTTAGCTTAAATTAATGAATAGAATGTGAAAAAAAATCAATGTAACTTGGCTTGAAGAGCACTTAAAGAAACTGAAGGGGCCACACATGATAATTTTCCAGACATTGGCAGATAGCACATTAGCATTTTCTCAGAAATGCTGGAAGAAGGTTAATTCTTTGAATCTTTAAGAAAACAACACACAATTGGGGTCCTTGGGGTCTCTAGCTCACTGCCTGTCACAGGTACTTTTGGTACTTTTGGATTCCTAATGGTCTGATATTATTATGAGGCTTTCCTGGGAATTGGCTGGCTGTGTTTGTATCTGATCAGGCATGTTAAGAAACCATAGCCCTTGTGATGATTATAGACAGCAATTACAGTCCAGGTGTCTGAGATGGCCATCTCCTTTGTTGGGGGAGGCAATAGAATGTGCTTCAAATCTTCCAAGCAAGGTTTTTATTTACCCTGCACTTTGGCAGAGTGGACAGTTTCTGCTAATGAACTGTCAACCTGGATTACACTTAATTTCTATGTGCTTTCTTCTCATTATCATCAAATTGTATCTACTATTTGATTTTGTTTTTTAGGTCTAAATTCCAAATTTGCAATTTAATGTGCTTGACATGTACAGTATACAAGGGGTTGGCAATTTTTCCAAAATCTGACCTAACAAAGAATTTTTTCTTAAAGCTTGGAAACAGAACTAGTTAGAGCTTGAAGTGACTTAGTTATATATCATCTAGTCCAAACCTCTTATTTTCTCATTTTACATGGGAGAAAATGGAGGGCCAGAGACTTTATCATTGTTATGCTTTATATTGGCTGTGGATTTATATATATATATATATATATATATATATATACATATATATGTACATGTATGTGTGTACACACATATATGTATGTTTGTATCTGTATGTACACACATGTAAGTAAAAGAAACAAATAGACAGGCACATACAGAGTTCAGCAGAAAACTTCAACTGAATGGTTGTTCTGTGTTCACTAGATACACTGAAAGTGCTTTTTTTTTTTTTTGGATATTGGGAACTAGAAGGCTCAGCTTTGCTTATGAGTTGGGTTAGATATCTTAGGATCATACATTTAGAATTGGAAAGACACTTATAGGTCTATTGAGCCCAATTGCCCTCCTTTTCAGATGAGGAAACTGAGCCCCTGGAGTTTCAAGATTAAGTACTTTTCTCAAGATTGCACGATCAGTGTGTATCACTGGGATTTTAACCCAGGTCTAATGACTTCAGAGTCAATGCACCATGTTGAATCTAATAACAAATTCTAATCATTCCTATTTGGTACTAGTACATACTGTTGGGGGTATTAGCAAGCAGACCCTCATTGACACGAATACTCAAGAGTTCCCTTTCCCCTCAATACATCACAAATAATATTCAAGGTGACCCAAGCCAAATCCTACTTATCTCCTATTGAGCTGAAACTTTTCTTCATACTGAAACTCACAACTCGTAACTATTACTTAATATCCTAGCAGACCCTAGTATTTTTTACACTCAGACCAGCTAGAAATCTACCACCTTTTGCCATCAGGCCTGTATTCAGTACACTGCCTATTTTTGGATAGTCCCCAAATACTCTTGAATAAATTGTTCCTTTCTGAAAACAGGAAGAACATTGGAGAGAATTTGTTACTACCCCAAAATCATGGCACCATACTACCATGAGTGTGCTTGATCTCATTTGATCACAGAAATTAAGCAGGGTCAAGCCCAATTGATACTTGTATGGAGGTTCCTGGGAATACTGGGTACTATAGGAATTTATTTTGAGAGGCAACAAAGCATTGAGGGGAAAAAAAAGAATGAATCTGAAATTATAAGACATGAATTTGAACCTTGGCTCTGCTTTCTTATTATTTTTAGAAAAGTCCCTTCACATTTTTGGACCTCAGTTTCTTTTTCTGAAATATGAAATGGTTGAAACATATAGCATATGAAGTCTATTCTAGCTTTTTAGCTATCATCTTATGAATTTTTCCTAAAAGAAACAATAATATCTATGTTCTCTCCTCAGACCTGCAGTGTTGTTAGCAAAGCTGCTTTATAATGTATTAGGCTCATAGGATTTTAAAGCTGGAAGGGGCTTAGAAATCACTTAGTTCAAACCAATTATCTTATAGATGAAGATTATAATAGATTCTTAACCAATCTTTCCTTTCCAAATCATCCTTCAGATTGAGACAATTAATATTCCTTATTCAGATATTTGATCATGCTATTCCTTTTTTACAGGCTTTCAGTGATTTCTTATTGCCCTGTGAATAAAATTCATTCTTCTTAACTTGGGATTCTGCAATTGGCACTATCCAATTTTTCAGTCTTATGTTACAATTTGCTGTTCCGTGTGTACATGCCCACAAAACTAGAGTAATCCCATTTCACCGAGAACCACTGACTTCATTCTGGTTTGGGGCTTTTCCCCATGCCATTTTCTTATACCTGGGACTCTCATTGCAGACAACATCCTCAATATTTTTTGTTTATGTGGAAGGAAAAAAAAAACCTTAAAAATTCAGTCTCATTCTACTTGATTTGTTTCTAATCCATTCCTTTCAACAAATATCTATTAAGCTCTTATTATGTATAGAACACTGGGAAAGCACTGGGAGAAACAACAAAACAAGATTGGTTCCTAACCTTATGGAGTTTACAGAGTAGTAGTGCAGTGGAATCTATATATAAATAATGATAACAAAAAAATGCAACACATTACTTGTAGGCAGCATGGGGGGGGGGGGGGAAATACTGATTTTAGAACAGGAGAACTTAGATTTTAACTTCAGCTTTGCCACTTACTAATCTGTATGTTCTAAGGGAGAAGTCACTTAGTCTCTCTGGGTCTCAGTTTTCTAAACTGTAAAACTATGTGACAGTCTTTAAGGTTCTTTCAAATTTGCTGTCTATTGTTTTAAATATCCAAGAACAACTCTATATGGAAGGACAGTGTCAAGGGTACACATACTCCATATACATATAACTTTATATATCATATAACTTTATATGTGTGTGTGTTTGTATGTGTAAATTTTTTTCCTTCACTATTTTGATATGACTGTTCAGGCTAACTCAACCAGTTAAACCCTCTAAATCTACCTTAATCTTATTTAAGCCTTCCCTGGATCTCATAGCTCTATTTTCTAAGTCTTCCCTGATATAAGCAAGAGACCAATTATTCTTTCCTTATTTTCTCACTTGGTCTTCACTTGTTGGTGAGTTATTGCTAGTAGACTCCCTCCTTCTCCCCTTTTTGCTAAGATAGGTCTCAATTAGGGGTTTCTGTTCCTGGTAGTTGACAGTCTACAAAAAAATCCCATGGTTCTTCATAGAGTCAGAGGAGCTAGCTATGGCTATGGTGTGATTTGAGGGAACTGAATAAGTCTTTCTTTTCCCTCTGCTGTGTCGTTTTTTTCCCATCAAAATAAACAAAAACGAATCCATGATCATCCTGTAAATATTCTCTGAAATTCAATTCCTTTAGTTAAAATGCAATGTTACTAGGGATAGAAAAGACTTATTAGCAACTTAGTATAGTTTATCATCTTAGTTTAGGGCATCACTGTCCAGGGTGCTGAGTGAATTGGATAGAAGACAAATAAGATTTGATAGGCACAAAGGTTCAGGAAATGTTAGGTACATGAGAAATTCTCCAGAGAGACCAGGCCTATGTAGGTAACTGAAAGGGTACCATCAGGGAATAGAGAAAGGATGTGGAGACAGAAAAATGGGGGAGATATTGTCAGTGGAGATACTACAGGTCCTGGAAATCAAGCTTTGTCAACTTCCTAGTTTCTAGGAGTCAGCAAGGCTGTCAAAATTATACTTATATTCATCTGTTGGTGGTTAGCTTTATTGACTAGGTAAAAAAAATAGTATGGAAAAAGTTCAAATTAATTGGGCAACATTACCCAACTAGTTAGTGGTAAATCTGGGTCCAAAAATATAATTTTGTGCTTTCAATTCAGTGTCCTTTCCAGAAAACCCCTTCTGATCTCAGTTTCCTGACTTGACAAATGGGAATAATATTGGTCTCTACTTCCTCTAGATACATATCATTCTGATAATACCTTTTGTATGCATTCACCATATGTTATTGCACGTTTTTTATTTGTGCATATCTTATGCTCATATGAAATTCTGAGTTCCTTATATATGTGGACTATTTCAATAACAATGTGGGTTCTGAAGAATTAAAATCTGCTTGAAGTATAGAATAATATATCTCAGGAAGGAGTAGATTTCTTATTACTAGAGATCTTAAAAAAAAAGCTAGATGATCACTTATTTTGGATATTTTAGAGAAGATTTCTGTTTAAGTAAAATTTCCACAGGGTAATACCAGAGGTCTTTCTAACTCAGATTCCAACTTATTTTTCTGCCCCCCCTTATGCTTAAAACAATGTTTTACAAGTGGTAAACATTTGATAAATGTTTGATTAATGAATGATTGAATGAATTCTTTATCTCAAATAGTTTGAGGCAATATCAAGAAATGTTAATCACTATAGACATCCTCAGAAAAGTTTAAAAAATATTATTATGATTATATGTGCTTCCTCTGTATCCTGGGTCATGTGTCTTTGGAGCTATCTTTGTCCTTTGGTTTTATTCTACATGGATAAGGTCATCAATATCTGCCAGTCTCCTCTGTTGTTGTATGACAATGATAGCAGAGACAACCGATCAGGCGGTAAATTACATGGGAGATTGACATGGTGGCCCAGCTGTGTTGTGCTCACGTGCACTTAATCTCTTTAATGACATTCACAAAGACAGTCTCAGCTCATTCCTCTCATCATCCTTGTAGGGCAATAAATCTTTTTGACTGTTTCCAACTACCAGTATGGGGGAAGGAGAAATGAAGCTGCTTCTCCCAATCAAACATTACAAAAATTTTGGATAGTTATCAGTTTTATATTTCCTACTTATGAGTTCTCAGTACCTAACTAGGAGTCAGCTTTGGTTTAAGAAAGAATATAAGTAGTTTAAATTTTAAAAAATCACAAAATTTTGGGATTAAAAGGAATCTAGAATATCCTGTGGCCCAGCCCATGGATGGACAAGACTATCTAGTAGAAGATACCTACAAGTACTCTTTAGCTCATACACCTTCTTTCACTACACCTAGTTGATTTTTCTAATTAACAACAAATAAGAAAATTGCATAATCAAATCTAGGAAATAAGTAGAAATTTTATGCTTTGTATAGCCTTAGACATATAGATGTTTCCTTCTTTCAGAATTTTCACTATCTGATATACTATTTGAATTTCTTCATTTTCAAATTATTTTTCTTTCATGAGCTAGGACCCTTGAAGGTATTTACCTTCTTTGACTTTTCCAAGAGCATTCTCCAAGGCATAGCATGAACATTAAGGGTCTTGTTTCACTTTTTAGTTGTTTATTGGTATTAGTCTTTCCTTTCAAACCTAAAGAGGAAAGGGATGGCATGTTCTGCTTCTTGTACATTCCCAATAATGCCAGCACAATGTCATATATATTCATTCCATTAGCTCATTCATTGTATATATAAAAAAGAATACATTTTTGAGGAATTTACACCTTTTGTATGATCCCCTAGTTAAATCTATGTGCTTTTACTAAAGAGACTTTAGAATCTCCTTGGAAAAACATGTCTACTGGCTCTTCTCTAGCCCCCCTACTGACTATCATGCTGCCTTCAGGTGGCAAGGCTTAGAATATCTAGGGTTATCATTGAATCTAGGGGAACAAGTTTCTTTTTTATTACATTTCAAGCTGTCCTAGCTTGAAATCAGGATCTCAGGAAAACTAGATTTCATGAGTCAGAGTCTCCTGGTTGATTTTCTGAATTGAGAATATTTTTCTTTCTTTTAGTTCTACAGGATTTAAATTGTGGTAAAAAGAAAAATTAAATAAAATATCTTTTGTCTTCCTGGCTGTCCATTTCTAACTCATAGGTTCTTCTTAGAAGAAATGTGCTGGCAGTCATGAGTGGAAAGAAGGGAGGACAGAAAAAGTTGGAGAGTGCAATTTAGAGTGATTTTGTTTGTTTGGATTTTCTAAGTGTGGAGAACTGTGGCACTGCCTGGGAAGCCAGTTATTAATTTTAGGATAAGAGAAAAAAATGAGACTAATTTTTGAGGTAGATTGTATTTTAATTTCAGAATATTTTAGTAGGAAGCACAATGGACTAATGTTAAAGGACTTGGAACTGAATCATGGCAGGAATATTGCTAACTTTATGATTTATGAGAAAGTTGTTTAATCTCTCTGAGACCCATGTCATATCTATAAAATGGAGATAATACTTGCATGTTCTATTGCCCAAGATTGATTATAGATCAAATAAAGTAATAGATAGAAAGTCAGGTACAAGTTATACTATGAGTATACTAGGAAATTTTCCTGGAGCAATTCAGGTAGGACATAACGAGTCAAAAAGATAAACTTACTTTCTTGAAATGATCCCTAAGGAATGAACCCAGGTCATATGAGCTCAGACTCACTGAGGGATCAAATCCACAGATTGTAAATTAGATGATACATCAGACAACTTACAATAAAACAAGAATCCCCTCTGTAATATATTTAATAAGTATCATTTTATCTTTGTTACTTCAAGCAATTCCTCTAAAGATAGCCCATTTGACTTTTGAATAGTTTTAATTGTGAGGAAGATAGAGCCTATATGTGTATTTTATATATATAGATATGTATATATATATATATATAATACATATATATATATCTTTTTGACTTTCACTCACTGTTCTTCGTTCCTCCCTCTTTGGTCAAATAGAATGAGCCTTATTCCTCTTCTACCTACTGGTTCTGCAAATCAAGGGATATACACATCTCTTCTAAATCTTTCATCCAGACATATACTTGATTTTCTACAATAAATCTTCATGTGAGAAAATGTTAAGGCCCTGCCCTATCCTTTTATACTCTTTTGGAAACTCTCTAGTTTATCAATATCCTTCTTGAAAATGTGGATTTCAGAAGACACAAAATGTTTAAAAGGACAATGTCAAGAACTGGTCCTTGAGATACTTCATTAGATAGCCTTTTTCCAAGTAGATTTGGAATCATTAGTGTTGACTAGTCAAGTTTGCCTTTTTAAGTAGTTCACTTGATGATATCATTGATTAATATACTCTGACTTTCTGCATCCTATCTACAACAGTGATATGAAAGATTTCATTAAATGTTTTGAAAAACATAGATAAATATTTTAAAAAAGAAAATTCTACAATAGATGAAGTTCAATATGTGAAACTCTTTTGTTTTCTTTGTCTATTTTGTTTGTGTTTGCTGATGACTGCTAATTGTATAATAAACAATTATAAAATAGTCAAACTCTATCTATAGCATTGTCTGATGAATCATTCTAGCAACCCTGCAATAAAAAGGAAATTGGATTAGACCAGTATGATCTATTCTTAATGAAGCCATGCTGATCTTTGTGATCATCTTTTCCTTTTTTAGATACTTGCTAAGCATTTTAAAATTAATGCATTATATTTCCCCCTCAAAGGATAAAGGTCAGGTTCACTGGCTACAATCTGGCTAGTCTAATTTTTTACTTTAAAAAATTGGAATAGGAGGCAGAACAAAGACGGCAGAGTAAAGGTAGGAACTTGCCCAACCTCTTCCCCAAAATGTTCCAAGTTCATTTAAGTAATAGCTCTAAACACATTTTAGAGTGGCAGAACACCCGTAAGGATGGAGAATCCAGTATACAGTCCCAGTGCAGGCTATATCAGTGCAGTCTTGTCCTGGCCTCAGTCCTGGTGCCAGGCCCTGCCCCAACTCAAGTCCAAGTCCCAGCCTTACATCAGTAAAGCAGAAATAGGGCTAGAGACCTTCAAATCAGTACTGGTGGCTTCCGGTGCTCTGTACTGGGCTCAAATCCCAGAGCTACCAAAGATGACTTTGAAAGGTCAGCAAAAATAATATGCCAGTTCTTTTAGCAGTTTGGAACATAATTTATCTAGATTTGTTGACTTAAATTCACAGATAGCTAAGTGCTTCTCTACTTCCTCTTTTCTCATCTTGGACTTCCATGTATTTAGTTTTGTTCTATTTTTCCAATCCAAAGAACATTCTCTTTGGCAAAGAAAACAGAAGCAAATTACACACTACACAACTATGTGTTCTCACCATCATTTGTTATAAGGACCTCATCCATTTTAAACTGTGGTCCTCTTTTTTCTTTGGATTTTCTGCTTTTTCTCAATATATCTTTTAAAAAACACAAAATCTTTTGGTTCTTCTCTGGTGAATGGGCATTTTTTTTACTTTCTTGACTGTTTACTTGGCTTTACCTCATTCCTTAGTAATTATTTCTGGTTTCTGACCATTTGTCTGATACTCTCCCTTTGCTCAGTCATTGTTCACAAGAAGATCCAAATGATCCTTGTCTGCTCTCCTTCACCTTAATTTTAGGTTTGCAACTTCTAGCCCTGAATGTTGCCTATGCCTCAGCCTGATGTTTAACCACAAAGAAGTGGAGTTTCCCTCACAAAGTTGCATAACAATGGCACAGCTGTATGTTTCCTTTTTTCCATATTGACTCCTATTCTTCTGAGTTTCATAGTTCCCCCAAAGAAACTCACTTGTAACTAGGGATTCAGGGGACCTCTAGAATCCTCTAACTCAGTGATTACCACTGAGAATAAACAACCACTTTGTATTCTGCTAAAATTTCTCTTGGTGAAATAGAAGAAATTAAGTGTATTTTAAAGTAGCTCTACTCCATATAATCTCTGGTATTTCTTCAATTTAACACTGATAACTGCAAAGAGGAAGAGTTGTATGGTGGGAAAGCCTATTGGACCTGAAATCATGATTTGTAGTGTAATGTTAGGGAGAAACTGAGGCAGTATCACACATTGGAGTTTAGTTAATACTTTATTGATGTTATTTGAGAGTTCAGAATCCATAGCTATAGATTGGGACTGCTGGGACTCTTGTCTCAAAGCACACAATCCATTGTGAGTTTAGACTGACAGACATGCCAGCCAACTAGATCTCAAGCAGGTCCAGAAAATAGTAAGTTTGGTCAACATTTTTATAGACCTTCTGCACTCAGACTCAGAAGGAGGGGTTGAGCACTGAGAACAAAGAACTCATGGGGCAAAAGGAGGGGTTTGAGCACTGGGGAGGGGGAGGAGAATTGAGTTCCAGGAAGGGCTATCAATTCAATTCTGACAGGTAGGGAGTGAAAGGAAGTTTGAGACAGAAACTGGAAGACAGTAAGTCTGGAGCCAAAAGATAAGGGGCATGTCGAGGCTGACCATCTGGAGGTTTTATGACTCCTTTTGGAATGCGAGTTCAATTATTTCTGATGGTTAGAAGGAAGGAGGTTGCTATTTTTGGGCAGAACAATCAAGGGAAACTGAAACAGAGCAACTGAGGGAAACAGACATGGGAACTGTGGCACAACATTAGGTTCAGCTCTAACTCTGACAAATACCAATGTAATACCTTATTAAGTCACTTATGTTTTCTCATTCAAGTTTTGCTTTTTATGCTTCTGAGTATTATGTTTAAAAGTCAAATTTTCTATTCAGCTTTAGCTGGTCTTTTCATCAGGATTGCTTGAAAGTCTTTTATTCATTAAGTGTCCATTTCCCCTGAAGGATTATATTCAATTTTTCTGGGCAGGTTACTCTTGGTTGTAATCCTAGTTCCTTTGTCTTCCTTAACATCATATTCCAAACCCTCTTCTCTTTTAACATGAAAATGGCTAAATCTCCTGTAATCCTGACTGTAACTCTATGGCATCTGAACAATTTCTTTCTGGCTGCTTGCAATATTTTATACATAAACTGAGAGCTTTGGAATTTGGCTATAATTTTCCTGAGATTTTTCATTTTGGAATCTCTTTTAGAAAGTGATCTGTAAATTCTTGCAATTTCTATTTTACCCTCTGAATCTAAGACATCAAGGCAGTTTTCTTTCATAATTTCTTTACATATGACATCTATGTTCTGTTTTAATCATGGCTTTCAAAAATTCTTAAATTCTCTCTGCTCAATCTATTTTCCAGGTCAGTTGTTTCTTCGGTGAAATATTTCATATTTTCTTTTCTTTTTATTCTTTTGACTTTGTTTTATTTTTTCTTCATAACTCATGAAGTTATTAATCTCCAGTTACCCAATTCTGATTTTTTTTTGCTGAGGCAATTGGGTTTAAGTGACTTGCCCAAGGTCACACAGCTAGGAAGTGTTAAGTATCTGAGGCTGGATTTGAACTCAGGTCCTCCTGATTTCAGGGCTGGTCCTCTCATTTTTAAGGAATGATTTTCTTCAGTGAATGTTTGTAGCTTTTTTTCCATTTAGCCAATTCTATTTTTAAAGGATTCTTGACCTCCACCACCTTACCAGTATTGGTCCAGAGCCTACCTCATGGATACAGGAGGCTAGGGCTTGGGTGAGTGGTAAAATGCCATTATGGCCTATGTGAACTCAGCTTGCTACCTCCCCATCCCAGCTTCATGGGGTTAGTTTGCCCTTCAGTACCTAGAAGAGCAATAATGGCCTCTGATATAATTCACAAGGAAAATTCTGAAGAAGAGGATACCTTCCTCCAAAAAATAAATAAATAAATAAATAAATAAGGTATCAGATAGTAAAAGAAGGTCTGTGACTTAATATTTAGTTCTCAATTGTCTTAGTGTCACCTTGTCTTAGTGTCTTGTCTTAGAGTCAGTGACTTGTCTTAGAGTCACCTTTAATTGAATCTCTTCCCACCTCCTAAATGTATAACCTGAAGTTAAGACTAGTTCTGTGCCCTTGGGGACTTGGAAGTCAGTCATTTTGGCACTTCCTGAAAGGAACATCCAACATGAATGTCATTGCTCACTTAAAAACCCGCTGGAATCTAACCAAGTTAATTTAGGTAAGTTATATGCTTTGATGGACCAATATTGATATCATTATTGAAGGTAGAACCAGCAGTGGCAGTACCCATCAGACCTTACTAAAAGAAACTACCCCCAATTCAGACAGAAGTCCCTACAGAGGTATAGTATGATTCAGTGAGTTGGCAAGAACGTGAAAAACCATTTGTCAGTCCCAAGAACTTTCCAATCATCCCTCCACCTATGAAGGCCAGAGGCACCAACCTTGTAAGTACTCAAAACAATTTCCACTTATTTTGTAAATTTCTGGATAATTTTATTACAATGAGACTTTTTTTAAAAAGACCTTGTCACCTTTTATAAGTATCCATTCATAGATTTCATCAGTTTTTAAGAGGTCCTTTATGTTTTCTTTAGTCATAGATTAAAGTTTTAGTTCTTTAGTCACACACCACATAAGATGGTTGTTATTCATTTTTGATCTAAGGCAGCTGTCTTTCATAAATCCATATCTGGCTGAAACACTCAGCCTTAAGAAAAGTGACCTCCTAACCTACAGAAGAGAGATCCACTTTTGATGTCTAGAAAATATCTTCTTATATCTTTTTAAGGGAAACAATACCAGGCCACAAGAAGTGGATATTTGCTTTAGTTACTATGCAACAGATTGGATTATTTTTTTTTCATTTTTGAACTCAGAATATCTATCACTAATTTGTAAATGACTAAATCCAGGATTGGGTAATGTAAGGCAGATGTTCTATGGAAAGGACATAATAGAGCAAATGTATGAGCTCCCTCCCCAACCTTTTAGAATCTTCAGGATGCCATTGTCTTATAACCTTTCAGTCCTCATTAAACAATTTTATTTTACTTGCCAATGTTTGCAAGCTTCCTCACCTACAACTTGTGACTAACTCTGAAATAATGCTTGATCAATATCTTTGGACTCTTGTTGCATCCCCCTTCTTAACTATTTTTTCCTTTTTTCCTCATATATAGTAACTCTTACCTAGGATTTCTATCTTGAGCATTTCTACAATTAGCCTGTTCTCTTGTGGAAGAATTGCCTTGAAACCTTGACTATATAAAACAGACTAGAAATGCCTATTGAAGCGAAATTGTTAGTAGGTTTTTACCTTTCTCAGCTTTAAATGCAAATATGATTCTTTATCAGATGTTAGCAATGGACAATAATGTCTTTATTACTAATCCAGAGATACTTTCAGGGCCTTGTATGTTTGTCTGCTCTGGAGAGGAACTGGAGGTCCCACACAGCAGAGATAAGACTTCATTGGTTCACATAGACTTATGGTGTTTAAAAAATAGTTTGAGCCTTCCCTTGTCTATCCACCAATTAAACATCCATTTTGTGTAAGTTCCTTTACTGTTTAAAATAGAAAAGGATTTTTTTTCCTTTTGGTGAAATTCTGTACTTTGATTATTATTCAGTAAATTCTGTTTTTTTTTACTTTAATTTTTCTTTTGTGCTTCCTTTATTAAAGTGTTTATTCTTTCATTTCATACATATTTTTCTTGAACATTATTATTTCTTTCCCCAATATTTTTCTCTATTTTTTGTTCAGATCTAATTCTTGCTGGGGTAATGCCAAATTTGCATTTTTTCTTTGAGGCTTGGCTTATGACTGTTTTCATATTGTTATTTTTTTCTGAGTTTGTGTCTTGATCTTCCCTATCACCACAGAAAATTTTTATGGTCAGGTTCTTTTTTGTTCATCTTTCCAATCAATTTCTTGACTTTGAACTTTATGTTAATTTTGGTCTCTATTACTGGTGTGTATGTGTGGGGAATGTCTTCAAGTTTCAAGTTTTTTTTTATACTGCTATTTTCAGAGCTAGTTCTGGATTTTTGTAAGTTTTTGGTGTTTCTAGGATAGTGTAATCTGGGGAGATATATGGTAACTGTTTTCCTGGTCAATTCTCTGGTCTAGACCTAGGGAGGATCCTTGCTCCTCTGCAGATAGAAGTACTAATTCTCCCCTTGGCTCTAGAACTGTGACCAGGGCCCCTGTTACTCTGTGGTTGCAACTGCTAGTGCTCTTCTTTGCCCTGGAACTGTAATCCATAGCTACATATGGGTAATGCAACAGGGTCCTGTGCCAAGTGCCAGTTCAGGATCCCTTGTAATCTCTTTCTTATCAGTTGTCTGACTTGCTTATCATCTCTACCCCCTAGATATCTCATATCTTAGCATAGCCTTTTGTTGGCTCTGCCTCTCTAGAAACTGATTTGATCTGTTATTGTAAAGTTGTTTGGAAGGGAACGTACAGAAAGTTCAGTGAGTTACTTTCTTGACTTGTCATCTTCCCAATCATCTTTTGACTGCAAAATTCTCATTCTTCTTGCCTTCTCTGCATCCTTTGAAAGTGATGATCATTTTCATCTCTTTCATAATATCTCCTCTTTAGATTTTCATGAACTACTCTTTTCTGGTCTTCCTTCTATTCATGAGACTGTTCTTTCTCATTGCCTTTGCTAGATCTTCATCCAGGACACGTCCACTAATTTTGAGTATTTCTCCAAAACTCTCTACTAGATTTATTACCTTGCTTGATGATCTTATTAAGTCCCATATGTTTAATTATTATCTCTACTCAGAAGATTTTCAGAATCTTGGAATCATCTAAATGGAGATGGTCATTTGGAAGCATATTATCTAAATCACTTAATTGTGCAGACCCTTTGTAACAAGACCTTTTTGTACTGTAGATGTTCATACCTGTCAGAAATCTTTCCTATTGTTTAATACTAGAGACAAACTAACCAAACTTCTTTTCATGATCATTTACTTCAAGGTTCTAAAATGACCCTTCTGATCTTTTTGCTTCCCCATTATCTCTATGCAGATGACATCTACTCCTACTCTATTCTGAGTTTCACCCTCACATTAACCAGATAATCAGTGAGTCAACACACATTTATTAAGCATTTACTATGTAGATACTATATTCACACATATACATATATGCATTTTGTTAATGCTAGACATACCCTTCAAAAAGACAAATACATGCTCTCTTTTCACAATGAGCTTACAGCATAGAAATAACTATGTACAATATGAATAGAAACATCACACACATACATATACATATATATGCATACAATGGTGCCTCAGCACTCAACTGCTTCAAAACTCATTGAATTGAGTATTTGACACATTTTGATGAGAAAAAAAATGCTCAGCTTTTGATGCTTGCTTGGACTTCATTGCATTTGTTTGTCTTGATTGAGCAGTTGGAATATGAGGTTTGCTAGGCATACTGCTCAGTTCTTGATACACTGCTTTTGCCCTCAGCAATGGATAGTCTCAAAGGACTATTAGGTTGAAGCCCACAATTAAGGGGGCAGGTTGCAGGGCAGTTCCTGAAGGACCATGTGGCTATAGTGTATAGCATGCTGGGTCCCAAAACAATAGCACTGGAAGGGGCATCTAGTGAACAGCATGCTCAGCAGGAGGAGAAGGAACAGGAGCAGGAGCAGCAGTGGTGATGTGAACAGCAATGGATGTAGCCCAGACAGAGATGGAGGCTACAGGGGCAAAGGATCCAGCATTCCTGTCAGCTTTTAGCCTCAGAGAGCAGTTCCAGAACTACCCAGCAGGAGAAGGTGCCCAATCACAGTTTTGCCTCCAAATCCAGGTCTATCTTTCTCCCCATTCATTGTTGGACAGTTTGGGGTAAAGGGATGAAATAAAAGTCGAGGTTCTTCCCAGAAAGTGAGTTGGGTTAATAATGGAGAAGCTCAATTGGTCTGGGCTGGTCTGGGCTAGCTTGTTTTTCCACAGCTGGAAGACACACTTGCTTCTTTGGGGAACTGGGTAGGCAAAGATAGTTAGGCTGCAGACTGGAGATATACTTCTTATGAGAAAAATGTGATTGGCACTCATTATTTTCTCTACTCATTTTGTCTTCTGGTACTAATTAAAAATGAGTACCAAGGTAGCACTGTCCAATTTATAGACAGTATGTTCAACTTGCAAGCAACTGTATTCACTAAATATAGTAGTATATATACATATAAATTTGTGTATGCATATACATAAATACAGAGAAGACAAGAGGAGAAAAAGAAGAAAATTATTCTAGGTATGAGGGAAAGTCAGTATGAAGGTATAGTAGGTAGTTATTAGAGGATTTATGATATGTGTTTCCAAAATTCTATTCAAATCTTAACATCTTTCATGTTTATCTTTTTGTTATATTAGTATGTTTCAATGGGGCTCCATAAAGCACACCCTAATATTATTTTCCTTTCTATTTCCTTCTCTAGTGCAATGTTTTCATTTAGATATTTAAATTTTGAGTCATTTTGTGAATTTATAGTTAGTATTCATATTATTTCACTATATATGTTTCCTTTAAATACAATGTAGTTTTCCTGTTTATCTATTTTAACCATGTTTATTTTGTTATTTCCTTGTCTGAGATAATGATTGCTATATCTTCTGTTTTGGATTCACATCAAACATAATAGATTTTATTCCAGTCCTACTCCTTAATTCTCTGCAAATCTTTATGTTTTAAGTGTTCTGCTTTATAATGAATTCCACTACTCTCCTTCATTTTATGGCAAATTCATCCTATTTATATTCATAGTTATGATAGTTCATTCTATTTTTCTTTTTCATCATGATACCTTATTATAATGTTTTTTTTTTCTTTTCCCTGCTCCCACCTTTCTCCTTTTGCAAAGAAAAAGAAAGTAG
>JAJPUD010002986.1:147481-174299 GCA_023553655.1 Myrmecobius fasciatus
TTTTCCCTGCTCCCACCTTTCTCCTTTTGCAAAGAAAAAGAAAGTAGTAAAAGAAAGGTATTGGTATGGTTGCCTATAATTGGCTTCACCTGGTACTAATCCTTTGTACTGTTTTCTCTATGAAACTCAAATTTAAGTTACTAAGTCTTACCCTTTTTTCTTTCCTACCTTCCTTCCTTTCTTCCTTCCCTCTCTCTTTTTCTTCTTTCTTTCTTTCCTTTTTTCTTTCTCTTTCTTTTTCTTCTTTTCCTTTTCTTTATTCCTTTCTTTATTTTTTCTTTTTCTTTTCTTTCTCTCTCCCTCCTTCCCTTTCTCCCTTCCTTCCTTCTTCCTTCTCTCCCTTTCTCTTTTTTCTGTCTTTCATTTTAATCTCTATTTATAATCTATATTTCTTAGTCAAAAATTATTTTTCTTGTTATTATTCCTTCCCAATTTTAATCTATCTTTTAAGCCCTTCTCTTTCTTATTCCTCTCCCCACCAATTTCCCTGTTAATTTTAATAAAATTCTGTGCTACATGAAGTATATGTATTTGTTTGTGTGTATGTATTTAACCTTCCTTCTCTCAGTTAAAAGTGAAATTCATGTGATTCCTTTTCTTCCACCTCTATCTCCATATTTCTATACTCATTTTTTGGTACACCCTAATTATGAAGAATAGCAAGTTCCTCTCTCTTCCCTATTTATCTCCCCCTATTCCACTTTAATTTACTCATAAATAAACAGCTAAAAACTCAAGCCATGCCCTTAATTTGTCTTTATTTGTTCCTTCCTTGGTTTTTGAAGACAACAGTTTTAAAGGATTATAATCTCTTTTGATAATACTACACCATCTGAGAATTTGAGAATTGGAAGAAACCTCAGCAGCCATCTAGTATATACATAAGAAGAAGCCTTCCTGCAACACATATCACAAGTATCTGTTTGAATACCTCTAGGTAGGAAGAACTCATGATCTTTTGAGACAACTCATTCCACTTTTGAACTCTCATTATTGGGGAAGGGGCACAAAGCCTAAATTGGCCTTAGCATCCTCAACCTATTACTCCTGGTTCTACCTTCTATGACCAAAAAGAACAAATCTCTCCTCCAATGTCAGCCCTTCAATTTTTTGAAGCTAATTATTATCTTTTCCCTGATTTTTCTCTTCTCCAGGCTAAGCATATTCAGTTTCTTTACCAAACCTCATATGTCATGGATTCCTGATCTTTCACTGTACAAGTTGCCCTCCTCTAGGTCCTCTCTAGCTTATCAATGTAGTTTTAAAACTGTGCTACTCCATTCTGAAGAGCAATTGGGAACCACGCTCAAAAAGTTGTCAAACTGTGCCTACCCTTTGGCTCAACAGTGTTTCTATTGGACCTATATCCCAAAGAGATCTTCAAGGAAGGAAAAGGGCGCGCATGTGCAAAAATGTTTGTGGCAGCTCTCTTTGTAGTGGCTAGAAACTGGCAACTGAGTGGATACCCATCAGTTGGAGAATGGCTGAACAAATTATGGTATATGAATGTTATGGAATATTATTTTTCTCTAAGAAATGACCAGTAGAAAAAATCTTAAATAAAATATTAGCAAAGAGATTACAGAAAATCATTCCTAGAATAATACACCATGACCAAGTAGGATTTATACCAGGAATGCAGGGATGGTTCAATATTAGGAAAACTATTAACATAATTGACTATATTAATAACCAAACTAACAAAAACCATATGATAATCTCAATAGATACAGAAAAAGCATTTGATAAAATCCAACATCCATTCCTATTAAAAACATTAGAGAGTATAGGAATTAATGGACTTTTCCTTAAAATAGTCGGTAGCACCTATTTAAAACCATCAGCTAGCATCATATGTAATGGTGATAAACTGGAACCATTCCCAATAAGATTAGGGGTGAAACAAGGTTGCCCACTATCACCATTACTGTTCAATATTGTATTAGAAATGCTAGCCTTGGCAATAAGACAAGAAAAAGAGATTAAAGGAATTAGAGTAGGTCATGAGGAAACCAAATTATCACTCTTTGCAGATGATATGATGGTCTACTTAGAGAACCCTAGAGAATCAACTAAAAAACTATTAGAATTAATCCACAACTTTAGCAAAGTTGCAGGATACAAAATAAATCCACATAAATCATCAGCATTTTTATACATCACCAACAAAATGCAACAGCAAGAGATACAAAGAGAAATTCCATTCAAAATAACTATCGATAGTATAAAATATTTGGGAATATATCTGCCAAGGGAAAGTCAGGATCTATATGAGCAAAACTACAAACCACTCTCCACACAAATAAAGTCAGATCTAAACAACTGGAAAAACATCAAGTGCTCTTGGATAGGTCGAGCGAATATAATAAAGATGGCAATACTACCTAAACTAATCTATCTATTTAGTGCTATACCAATCAAACTCCCAAGAGATTATTTAACTGAACTAGAAAAAATAACAACAAAATTCATCTGGAAAAACAAAAGGTCAAGAATTTCAAGGGAATTAATGAAAAAAAAATGCAAATGAGGGTGGCCTAGCTGCACCAGATCTAAAACTATATTATAAAGCAGTGGTCACCAAAACCATTTGGTACTGGATAAGAAATAGAGTAGTGGATCAGTGGAATAGGTTAGGTTCACAGAACAAAATACTCAATGACAATTGTAATCTAGTGTTTGATAAACCCAAAGACCCCAGCTTTTGGGATAAAAACTCACTATTTGACAAAAACTGCTGGGATAATTGGAAACTAGTCTGGAAGAAATTAGGCATTGACCCACACCTAACACCATATACCAAGATAAGGTCAAAATGGATTCATGATCTAGGCATAAAGAATGATATTATAAACAAATTAGAACAATGTAGGATGGTTTACCTCTCAGACCTGTGGAGGGGGAAGGAATTTGTGACCAAAGAAGAACTAGAGGTCATCATTAATCACAAAATAGATAAGTTTGACTACATCAAGTTAAAAAGTTTTTGTACAAACAAAATGAATGCAGACAAGACTAGAAGGGTAGCAGTAAACTGGGAAAATATTTTTACATCCAAAGGTTCTGATAAAGGCCTCATTTCTAAAATATATAGAGAATTGACTCAAATATATAAGAATTCAAGCCATTCTCCAATTGACAAATGGTCAAAAGATATGAACAGACAATTTTCAGACGAAGAAATTGAAACTATTTCCGGTCACATGAAAAGGTGCTCCAAGTCACTATTGATCAGAGAAATGCAAATTAAGACAACTCTGAGATACCACTACACACCTGTCAGATTGGCTAAAATGACAGGAAATGATAATGATAACTGTTGGAGGGGATGTGGGAAAACTGGGACACTGATACATTGTTGGTGGAACTGTGAACGGATCCAACCATTCTGGAGAGCAATTTGGAGCTATGCTCAAAAAGTTATCAAACAGTGCATACCCTTTGACCCAGCAGTGTTTCTACTGGGCCTATAGCCCAAAGAGATTTTAAAGGAGGGAAAGGGACCCACATGTGCAAAAATGTTTGTGGCAGCCCTTTTTGTAGTGGCAAGAAACTGGAAATTGAAAAGATGCCCATCAATTGGAGAATGGCTGAATAAATTATGGTATATGAATGTTATGGAATATTATTGTTCTGTAAGAAATGACCAACAGGAGGATTTCAGAGAGGATTGGAGAGACTTGCATGAACTGATGCTGAGTGAAATCAGCAGAACCAGGAGAACATTATACACAGCAACAAGACTATACGATGATCAATTTTGATGGACATGGTTCTCTTCAACAATGATGTGATTCAAACCAGTTGTGCTGCGATGAAGATAGTCATATACATCCAGAGAGAGGCCTGTGGGAACTGAGAGTGAACCACCACACAACATTTTAACGCTTTCTGTGAATATTTCCATGCATTTTGTTTTCCTTCTTAGGTTGTTTTTTTCTTCTTCTCTTTCTAGATCTGATGTTTCTTGTGCAGTAAGATAACTGTATAGATATGTATACATGTATTGTATTTGTCATATAATTTATCCTATCTAGCATGTATTAGATTACCTGTCATCTAGGGGTGGGGGGTGGGGGGAAGGAAAGGAAAAGCTTGGGGAAAAAAAAGTTTTTTTTTTGCAAAGGTCAATGTTGAAAGGTCACTCATATGTTTTGTAAATAAAAAGCTTTATAAAAAAAAAAGAAAGAAATGACCAGTAGAATGATTTCAGAGAGACCTGAAGAGACTGGCATGAACTGATGTTAAGTGAAATGAGCAGAACAAGGAGATCATTATAGACGGCAATAACAAGCATATATGATGATCAATTCTGATGGACATGGTTCTCTTCAACAATGAGATGTTTCAATCCAGTTCCAAATGTTCAGTGATGAAGAAAGCCATATACACCCAAGGAGAGGCCTTTAGGATCTGAGTGTGAACCACAACATAGCATTTTCATGTTCTCTATTGATGCTTGCTTGCTTTTTGTTTTCCTTCTCAGGTGTTTTTTTTTCTTGCCATTCCAATTTTTCTTGTGCAGCAAGATAACATATAAATATGTTTACGTATATTTGATTTTTCATGTATTTTAACATAATTGACATGCATTGGACTTCCTGCCATCTAGGGAAGGGGGTGAGAGAAAGGAGGGGAAAATGTGTAACAGAAAGCTTTGCAAGGATCATTGTTGAAAAACTACCCATGCATATGTTTTGCAAATAAAAAGCTTTAATAAAAAAAACTGTGCTACCATACAAAACATAATATTCTAAGTGAGTTTTAGTGATATTACAGTACAGGGAGACAATGACCTTCCTGTAGCTAGAAATAATCTCCCTCTTAATATAACCTAAGATCCTATTAGATTTTTTTTTTGGTTACTGTGGCTGAATCATGTTGAGTCTGTTGTCCACCAAAACCCTCACATCCATTTCAGAGCAATTATAATCTTGGCATGCCTTTCTCATTTTGTGCTTGTGAAGTTGAATTTTTTGTACTCAAATGAGTACAAAAATGAAATCATTACAATTATTGTAAATGCATATCATACCAATACCCTACACTGTCAAAATCCTTTTGGATTCTGATTTTGCAGATATTGGGTCATCTATGCCTCCCAGCTTTGGGTCATCTGCAAACTTGATGAGCAAGTCATTTGTTCCTTTATTCAAATAAATGATAAAAATTTTAAACAGTTTGAGGTCCAGCAGGAATCCTGGAGGATTGTTTAAAGGATTTTAAATACAGGACACCCTTTACCACATGGATACTAGAAAATTAATCTTTGAATAGATACCTAAACCATTCTGAATCTATATGCTTAAATCATTTAATCCATATATCCATTGCTTTCACAAGAAGAATATGAGCCACTTCATTAAAACTTTTGCCAAAATGTAGATATATTATATCCACAGCACTTTCCTACTAGATAAATAATTCTTATATGTAAATTAATGTTCATGAACCATCTCTTTAATGATCCATTTTTGAATTTCTCTAGAAATTCAGGTCAAGCTTCTTGGCTGGTATTTTGCAGACTCTATTATCCTCATCCCACCTTTTTCTTTCCTGAAAAACAGGGCATTTTCACATTCCCCAATCTTGTGGAAGCCCTCTTTTTTTCTGATAATCTTTTAAATTTCATTGACAGTGGATCAGCAATCATATCTGTCACTTCTTTCAGAACCTGAGGTTATAATTCTTCTAAGTCATATGAACTGAGTTCTTTAAGGGCAAATATATGTTTTCATATCATCATCTTAATTTGTTCTGTGACAGATTTTTAAAGATCTGATCCCTTCTGAATTGCAAGGTTAAATTCTAAATATATATTATTCTTACTCCACACTGCCTTTGCCATTGCTACTGCTACTCCTCTTCCTCCTGTTCCTACTCTTACTCTTACTAGTTCTGCCTACAGAAATAGCCTTTATATATCACTTTAAAGTTTTTAAAGAACTTTACACATGTTATTGTGTAGAACAAAATATCAGCTGCCATAACACAGTTAATAAATCTTGAATCTAAATCTTGAAGCTTGGTATAAACCATTAGTAAGACAATCTACTCTTTTTGACCTCTATGAGCAATTACACCCACGGGAGAGCATTTATTTTTATGGCTAAGTTCGTGTACTGATAACCTTTTGCAATCTTGCCTTCTTGCTTTCTGATCCATTTTATAGATAAAAATATACCCCAATGTATGAAGTACTGAACAAATAAATGCCCAGAATGAATACTAACTAATTTACTATAGTTGTATAGATAGCCTACTATAAAGTTTATAGGCTGGTAAAGGAGAGTTTAAAGTCAAAACAAGAAATTCGGGTTATAAACAAGCTTAATGGTGTCTTAATTTTTTTTATTTAATGCAATTCGTTGCCCTCATCTCTAGAAGTAGGAAATTATTGTTTCCCTTACCAAGACTTAGAGGGAAGGCTTTCTTATCTATGTTGTGAATAATACATTTACAGGGTTAGCCATGGGGTTATTCAGATTCACTGTCCCCTCAATCTTTCTTTACCTCCTCTACTTCCTCATTCAATTATAATGCTCAAAGTTCCCAAAGCAAATATTTGGGAGAGCAAAGAACTTATAATACCTTAGCTCCCCACCAAACAATGTCCTAGGATTTCTAGAATGTCAATCAGTGAGCCAGTCAACAAGTATTTATTAAGTACTTATGTGCTAGGCATGGTACTGCCAATTAGAGATACAAAGAAACAGTTACAGAATGCAAAGTTCTTACTTTCAAGGAGTTCCTCACATTCTAATGGAGGAGACAACATGAAAATAACTGAATAATTCAATATATAGTATAAAGGGAAAATAATCTCAGAGAAAGGTCACTAAAAGTTGGGGGCAGAGATGAAAGAGTAACTGGTCCTATTGAAGAAGTTAAATTGGTAGGCAAGTCTTGAGAAAGGAACCATTGAAAGGAAGAGGAAGAAATGAGAAGGAAGAAAATTCCAAGAATGGGAGACAGACAATAAAAATGCATAGTCAGGAAAGTCCTTTATATGAAACAGGAAAGGGGCAGCTAGGTGGTGCAGTGGATAGAGCACAAGCCCTGAAGGCAGGAGGAACTGAGTTCAAATGTGGCCTCAGATTCTTAACACTTCCTAGCTGTGTGACTCTGGGCAAGTCACTTAACCCCAATAGCCTCAGCAAAAGAAAGAAAAAGAAAGAAAGAAAGAAAGAAAGAAAGAAAGAAAGAAAGAAAGAAAGAAAGAAAGAAAGAAAGAAAGAAAGAAAGAAAGAAAGAAAGAAGAAAGAAAGAAAGAAAGAAAGAAAGAAAGAAAGAAAGAAAGAAAGAAAGAAGGAAAGAAAGAAAAAGAAAGATGGAAAATGCCAATAGATCTAGACTGTAATAATGTGGAAGGAAAAGCTAGATGAATATGTTCAAAACACAATTGATGGGTGTGACTATCAGTCAGGAGAGAAGTTAAGGGTATGTAAAGAGATCTGAGAATGACCAGCATAAAGATTGAACCTGATAAGACCATTATGCAAGATAATATAGAGGAAAAAGCTAAAAGTTGATCAGTTGATCAAAGGAGAGCGAGTTAGTTAATGAGACCTGAAAGAAGATGCTGCAAAGAGAGGCGCTCAGAGAGATAGAATGAAAACCAGGAGGAGAAAGTGTCATGAAATCCTAAAGAGAAGAGAAGCATCCAAGAGAAGATGGCAAACTATAGTATGAACAGCTATAGAGAAATAAAAAAGATGAACATTGAGAAAAACCATCAAATTTGACAATTAAAATATCATTGGTAATTTTATAGAGAGAAGTTTCAATTGAATAATGAAATCAAAAAACAGATTATATAGTATTTTAAAAATGGTGAGATTCCAGGTCAGAGGGGAAAGCTCAAGTGAAGCTAGAGAGGCACCATCCCCTACCTCCTGATTAGAGGTGCTTACACTAATAGTGTTTATTTAAAAAATGAACTGGCAAAGAAGAAAGAACTCCACCACAGAAACTTACTATGGGAACACAGAAGACTGGGGTTCATCTTCAGAAGAGGACAATGAAGTAAAAGAACTTCTTTTATCCCAAAGAGTAACATTAAATGGCTCCTTGCCCAAAATTTATAGAACTCCAAAAAGAATTTTAAAATCAAATGAGAGATATTGAGGGAAAACTAAAAACAAAACATTCAAGTAAAACAATATTATGAAAAAAGTAAACCAATTAGAAAAAGGAAATACTGAGTCTCAAATATGAAAATAACTCTTTGACAATTAGAATTGGGAAGTCAGTAAAGATATGAGAGACCAAGAAATAACAAAACAGATTCTAAAAATGAAGAAATAGAGTAGAATGTGAAATATCTTATAAGAAAAATGACAGATCTGGAGAACAAATTCAGAAGAGAAAACATAAGAATAATTGGAATGCCTGAAAGTTGTGACCAAAAAAAAGAACCTTGACCCAATAATGCAAGAAATAATCCAAGAAAATTGTCCTGGAGTAATAGTGCATGAAGGTAAAATAGAAATAGAAAAGTAAAAAAAAAATCTACTGATCTCTACCTCAATGACATCCTTTGTGGAAAACACATAGGAATATAATTGCCAAATTTTGAAGGCCCCAGATCAAAGAGAGAATTTTACAAGAAACAAGAAAAAAAAAAAAACAATTCAAATACACTGGAGCTACAATTAGAATTGTATAGGACTTATCAGCAGACACAATTCTGAAATCTTATCTACTGACAACCAAAAGAACTAAACTAGTAGTCAAAAATATAATATCCAGCAAAATTACCTATAATATTGAATGAAAAAATGGACATTCAATGAACTTACAGATTTTCAGCACTTTCTATCAAGCAAACCCAAACTTAATAGAAAATGTAACATTCAAGAGCCAATATCAAAGATCAAAGGAACTCAAATGGACAAATGGTTTATGTTTTTTAAACATGTTTAAGATTGATATCAGCAATAGGGTAGGTCAAAAGAAAGAGTGGAGCAGAGTTAAGGTAAAAATAATAATTATATTATACAAATGAGGTGCTGAGAAAGAATAGACAGAGATATTCACGGGTAAGGAATGCTCATAGTTCTGAAAACATTTACTTTAGAATAAGTTAAAAAGGTAACACTACATATATACCACAAAGAATATAGCACCCTCCAAAATCTATAAAGAAATAAGGGAGTTTGAATGAATGGGGAAGCAAAGGGTGAGGGAAGAAGACAAGGGAGAGATTCATGGACAGAAGGAAGTTAAGTAATAAAACAAGTTAAGGAGCCGAATTAATGTAAAGAGTTTAGAAGGCATAGGAAAGATATGTATATGAGTATGTGAGAGGGGTGGTATGTGTGTGTGTGTATACATATATATGTATATATTTGTATGTATATATCTACATATGTATACATAAATATATCCTTTTTTTCATCCTGAAGAAGAGGATGAGAGGGGATGAAAAGGGGGAAAAAATAAAGTAAAAAAAGTGGACAACAGAGAACAAAAGAACAATTTACAAAGAAGTAAAGAAAAAAGAGACACTTGTGAATATAAGTTCATATATATTTATATATATATATATATATATATATATATATATATATATATATATATGCTTTCTTGAACTGGTAATTTTTGTAATATATTTTAAATCCTCCTCCGTGATGTTCTGCTGGGCACATGACAATGTTCTCTTTTGTTTTGTTTTCTTTTGTTCAGTATTCCTTTTCTGTTTTTTTCTTTTTTTTCTTATTCTGTTTTTTAAATAAAATATTTTTTAAAAAAAGAAGCTGGTGAGAGAAGATAACATAGATAGCTTTTTTAAGGAATCTGGCCATGAAAGAGAGGAAAGATAAAGGATACCAACCAATGTCTATGGTTTGATCGAGCCCCTAATGACCTCTAGGTTTCCTTGCAGTGATAAATCTTATTCAGTAGTCCTCATTTTTTAGAACAAAAACACACCTGTAAATATTTAAGTTATATCTGCTTGTTAAGTAATAAGTAGTTGAGTCACCCCTTCAGCCTCTTAGAAATGAAAAAGAGAAGATCTAATGGTCATAGGTAAACTTTTAATGCTTTGAGAATAGAAAGTTACAGAGTTGCAAGGGTCATTAGAAGTTACCAAATCCAACCTATTCATGCCCAAGAATCACCTCAACACAATACTCAGCAAGTGATCATTCAGATTTTGCTTATAGACATTCTGCAGAGGGCATTTCCTCCCTCCTAAATCTGCTTCTTAGTAATTTTCACCTATTGCTTCTCTTTCTATCCTATAGAACAAATTAAAATAAGTCTAAATGTAATGGATTCAGGTATTACCCCCCCTAAAAAAGCAAGATGACCTCCTATTCTGCTCATAACCATTTATTCATCCAAAAAATATTTTAAAAGTACCTATTATGTACAAGGCACTTGCTCCTGCAAAGTCCATGAACGCCATGTGAATGAGAGCAAGGAAAAGGAAAATAAAAGCAATGGAAGTTGGAAAACACTCATCTTCTCAGCTCTCTTTGTTTACATAATTGATCTTTCAAATTTGAATATCACATGCCTAACCACCATTTAAAAGTCACATCTAAATAATTAGTCACAAATAACTTTTTGTATTTAATTGTGCTTTTATTCATATGTTTTTAACTCACAGGAAATTCTGCATAGGTCTTAAAGCAAAAGCATGAAACATCAGGAGAAAGATGTGTACTGATGATAGATGTGTGCTGATGATATATGATTTTAGTTGCCAGAATTCCAATGATGTATTTCTGAGTCAGAATGGAAGGGTGAAGTTGAAGGATGAGTCTATGCAAAACACATTTCAAAAAATATCTGATGAAAATTATGATAGAATTATAATCTACACACAGTGATATCTACATATAAAGGGTGTATCTGTAGAAAAGTACAGAGTAGAAATAAATCACCCTATTCAAACCTATGTTCATTTTCTAGGACTAAATACAAACAAGTTATAGCAAAAATTTTATTAATCGTATTGACAGAAATGGGTCCCCAATCTTACTCTCAAAAACTCAATTTAATGTGTTAGGACAGAATCTGTATGGTAGTTGACTCATATGTTAAAATGTAGTAGGCTGAATTCCAGTGGGGCAAAGAGAATCTTGGTGACAAGTAATTATGTTGTGGTACTCTCCTGCATCATGATATTCATAATTAACTGGCATTTAACTTTCAATAATGATTTTATTAAATTTGAGGTGCCAGCCTTTCACTTGTGACATTTAATTTATTTTTCAATTTTCCTTCCCTACTTAGTGCTTTAAATGGTCCTTAAAAGTCAGATAGCTAAGGGAATAATATCAATAACAGAAAATGAAAGTGGTAACTCCTTTTTTCCCCTCTCTTCTTCTCTCTTTTCCTTCCTTCATTCCTTCATTCCTTCACTCCTTCCTTCCTTTCTTGCTTCCTTCCTTCCTTGCTTACTCCATTCCTTCCTTCCTTGCTTACTCCATTCCTTCCTTCCTTCTTTCCTTCCTTCATTCCTTCTTTCCTCTCTCTCTCCTCCTCAAAATATATGTCCACATATGCATATTAGATAAGTAAGGGTCTATGACAATGATCACTAGATATTTTGAAATTGCATGATCTATTAATACAAAAACATTATGCGTAACTATAAGAAGAATTATATTTTAATTGAGAAAAAAGTATTTAGAGTATGATTACTGGTAGTAGTGAGATACATTCCAGTTTTTCTTAATGGTAAGGTTACAAAAATTAATCTTTTCAAATGAAAGTGAGTAGATGTAAGTGGATCTTTTAAAAAAATTTTCCTCCCACTCAGGAGTTTTTTCTTTACTCTTCCAACCCCATTTTGGTCCATTTGCAAATACTGAAGAGTCCAGAGAAAACATAATTTTCCAATAATTAAGAGAAATGTTAAACTGAAAATGTTAAACAAGAAATGATTTATGAAACTGTGGGAATTCCAAATTGGAAGGTTCTGTTTGGGAATTCATTAAACATTAGGCATGTGAAACCAACTATACAAACAAATATGTGTAATTCTAGTTTTTTATTCTTTTCAATGTATCTACTGATAAATATTAATAAATGATCATTAGCCATTTTATGGAGCAACTAATACCATACACAAATTATGCCCCTCCTTTCCCCTCCTCTATGCCTCTCATTAGGAAAAAAAGGTTTTTTTGCTGTTGTTCTTGTGAAAGTTTTCATCTGTTCAACTAGCACCACCTTTCTAATTTGCTGGATTGTTCAATTCTTTTTTATTGTTACATTTATTTATGATGCAGAATTCTTTTTCAAGGTGATGGAAAGGGGAAATAAGGATAATTGAGTTAGAATATACAAAGATTCTTATTTCCTTCTGCTTAATATCAAAGTCACTTGGAATCAAAAGAGCCCTTATAATAAATTATTCCAAACTTACCTAAAATAAGAATCACAACCCTTCTTCTGACCATGTTACTTCCCTCCTCAAGGATCCTCAATGCTTTCCTATTAGTCCTGGAGTAGTATACAAAATCTTTTAACTTTTAAATTCTTCATAGTTTGATACAAGTCAATCTTTCCTGCCATGTTACAGTTTCCCACTCTTCACACACTCTGTACTCTTGATAACAGAATATCACATTTCATTTCTTACATCTGGGCTAAAAGTGCTCTCTCATTTCAGCTCTCTCCTTTTGGATATTTTATTTCAGCTTAAGGGCTATCACCTTCAAGAGGGCTTTATTATGTTCTCCTAGCTTTTAATTCCTCTAATTACTTTGTGTGTAAGAGTATCTTGTATTTCTGTATGATGTATTCCTCCAGAAGAATGTAAAAGCACAAAAATTGTTTCATTTTGTCTGTATATCCCTAGTATGTTTCCCAGTGCCTGACATGTAGTAGGAACTTAATAAATGCTTGTCAAATTGACAGAAAATTATCCTGGATATTACACCTTCATTAACTAATACAGTCTAAGACTGTATTGGTTAGACATCCTCCAAACCTAGCAGAAAGTCAATGAATCTCTGCGGGAATACTTCTAATAGCAGAGAGTTGACCACTTCATGAAGTTGCCTCCTCCATTGCTAGACAGGTTAAATTGTCATAAAATTCTTCAATTTATTCAACTAAAATCTGACTTCCAGCACTTGCATGATGATAAATAGGCATCTAACAAGAATGGAGATAAAGATGATGGATCTGATGAAGGAGCTGTGAAGCAAACCAATTGATATATGTTGGTCTAGATAAACATAGTAGAAGATGAAAGTCATTGGTATAACACAGTTACTCTGGTCTCTCAGACTGAGCCTTCTGCATTTTATGGGGCTCAGGGTTCTCTGGTTCATCGAAGGGGTTGTGAGGAGAAGATGATAATGCTCTCTTCTCTCTTGTCAGCTTGAGCTCCAAGAGCTGAGTTCTCATTTTTGAAGGGTCTGCCCAATTCCCTAGTTAACTTTTACAAAGGGATATTTCCTTCAAAGATATACAGACAATTCTTGCTTTACTTAAATTTACATTATGCAAATTTGCCATTATATAAAGAATTCTGAAAGAAATCTCCATTCCAAAGATCACTTATTACCATAGAGATACTATGCTCTTTCTCCATTCTTGCTCCTTGGCTCAGTGCTCCAAAGCATCCCATCACCGCATCCCCAAACTCTTAAAACAACCCTAAAAAACCCCTTCCAAGTGAAATCAGAAGAATGAAGATATAAGGTACCACCACTACCTCTAGAGATCTTTGCCCCTCCACCTATTCAGTCTGCCATCCTCAGTTCTGGCCAGGGCCCATGTGATTGGCCCTGGTCCTACATGTGCTAATTCCCCCCCCCCACTGGCACATGATTTCCTTCCTCCCTCCCTCCTTCTCTCCCTTCCCTACTTCAGTGAGCAAATTCACATTATGTAAAAAATGCTTTATTTAGAAGTCAGCAGAATATGATGTAAAGAAAGAAGTGTCTATAATCAGAAGAAATATACTAACATATTCCCCATACCTGGGAGCATAAACCTCCCTATACCATCTTAATCTCTCTGAAGGTGGGGTGAAGGTATGGGTGAGATTAGACTCTTTATTTAGCTCATTTCCCTCACAGAATTAGTCATTCTAAGTTCAAATCAAAAAGTCACAGTGCTGGAGCCTCTGAACTCATGCTCTTCAATATTTGGTTGGTTGTAACATTAGTCTCAGTTCCTAGACTCACAAATGGCTCTTGATTTCAGGTCAGATTGGAGACTTCAAATCTACAACTGGAATAAAAAGAATGAATGAGAAGGCCAGATGCAGGTTTCTTTCTAGAGATTATGTAGTCTAAGGTAAGAGAAGAAGGACCACATATTATTAATAGAGTCACCTTTATGCTTATATCCCCTAACAATACTGACAGTTCTGATAACAAAGCCAATGGAAAAAAGACTGCTCTTAGCTATTCAGTAATTCACTTGATGTCTATACATGTTACAGGTCTCCAGTTTCTTGAAAGCAGCCACCTAGCAGTTTCTACACTGGTAATAAATCTTATGTGGGGCATAGTCCCAAAACCCATTACTTCAGAATGAAGATAAACAGTACCTAAGGGAGGATTTAAAAAATCATGGTCTGGAGAACCTTACTCAGAGTGACTCAAACTGTTGAGACAATTGTAGTGTCCTTCCTTTCCTGGATTTCCATCCCTTTGTCTCTTAAAAATCATTGCAATGGAAAAAAATGAAATTATTCTTCTATTTCATATTCTTTCAAGTATTTGAAGCTAATTGCCAAGATGTTTCCTAAGATTCTTCAACTATTCCTCATCAATATGATATGATTTCCAGTGATTTTGGTATTCTGGTATTCATCTGTTGAGTGTGTTCCAGTTTACTAAAATTCAAGGAAACCACTCAGAACTGAATAAAAACTCATTTGATATAGCACATTAAAGCTTCTAAAATATTTTCTCAAAGAAGAGAGGTGATCCTCCCAGGATAGTTAATACTATTATATTGAGCAGTTAGATTTGAGCTCAGCTCTTTTTTCTCTTAGTCAGCGCTTCTCTTTCTACTGTTCTTTCCTGTTATGACCAGGGGCTACCAATTCCTTTACTCTGGATACCATACCTCTATTGATGAGCTAAGGTTGTTTTAGTTATCATATAGTTATCCACTAGTCCATTTCTTCACTAATATTTTCTGCAATGAACATCTGTAGAGTTTTGTAAAAACAAAAACAAAACCACTACTATAACCATTATGCAAGAGAACTAATTAATTTGGCAGATTTTTGCAAAATTAAATTTTAAAATGTTTTTAAAAGATATTTTCTAAATTGGGGTCAGGACATTCCAAAGAGAATAAATAATATATATCTGAACCAAACACATGTGAGAATGGAGAATTCAAAGGTGTTTATTTTAAGCGTGTTTTCTTTTGTGTGACATTTATCTCGATATTATGCTGTACTATTCATCTTTTCCTTAGGGAATCTGCAAGTAAATGATTGAGAAAATGTAAGATCAGCAAGAAAATGAAATAAAGTTATTTTATATTCATGTTGAATAGCAGTTAAGGCAGACTGAAGGCCTACACCAGGAAAGGAAGCCTTCTACTGAGGAAGATGGATTTGTTTGATAATTGTCAGGGCTAGGAATGGGGAAGGGGAGAGAAGAAGCAGAAAGAGAAGGAGAGGGAGGAAAGAAGGAAGGAAGGAAGGAAGGAAGGAAGGAAGGAAGGAAGGAAGGAATAGGTTGATTGATTAAAAGTTAACCTGTGAACTAAGATCAGGGTGAAGACTAGGCACTGCTAGCAAGGTGTCAAGTGTTTAATAAGGTAATCTTTGCTACTATGAATAGTACTATTAATAATAATCTTCTAAATTATGTATAACTTTCAGATTTCAAAATACTTTAAATTATTTTTCTTATTTTATCCCCTTGATAATGAAAAAAAGGAAGATAAAGGTGGCCTTGCTGTACCAGATCTAAAACTATATTATAAAGCAGCAGTCCTCAAAACCGTTTGGTATTGGCTAAGGAATAGAGCAGTCGATCAGTGGCACAGGATTGGTTATCAGGACAATCTAGGCAATAACCTTAACAATTTAGTGTTTGATAAACCCAAAGACCCCAGTTTCTGGGATAAGCACTCACTATTCGGCAAAAACTGCTGGGAAAATTGGAAACTAGTGTGGAAGAAATTAGGGCTTGACCCATACCTAACACCACATACCAAGATAAGATCTAAATGGGTTCATGATCTAGATATAAAGAGTGACTTTGTAAGCAAGTTAGAGGAACGTAATATAGTTTACCTCTCAGACCTGTGGAGATGGAATAAATTTATGTCCAAAGAAGATCTGGAACTCCTAATTGAACACCAGATGGATAATTCTGATTATATTAAGTTAAAAAGTTTCTGTACAAATAAAACTAATGCAGACAAGATTAGGAGGGAAGCATCAAATTGGGAAATCATCTTTACATTTAATGGTTCTGATAAAGGCCTCATTTCTAAAATATATAGAGAATTGTCTCATATATATAAGAATTCAAGCCACTCTTCAATAGATAAGTGGTCAAGGGATATGAACAGACAATTTTCAGATGATGAAATTAAAACCATCTCTAGTCATATGAAAAGTTGCTCCAAATCACTATTGATCAGAGAAATGCAGATCAAGACAACTCTGAGATACCACTACACACCTGTCAGATTGGCTAAAATGACAGGAAAAGATAACGATGAATGTTGGAGGGGATGTGGGAGGGATGGGACACTGATACATTGTTGGTGGAACTGTGAACGGATCCAACCATTCTGGAGAGCAATTTGGAGCTATGCTCAAAAAGTTATCAAACTGTGCATACCCCTTGACCCAGCAGTGTTTCTATTGGGCTTATATCCCAAAGAGATCTTAGAGGAGGGAAAGTGACCCACATGTGCAAGAATGTTTGTGGCATTTTCTGTAGTGGCTAGAAACTGGAAACTGAAGGGATGCCCATCAATTGGAGAGTGGCTGAATAAATTATGGTATATGAATGTTATGGAATATTATTGCTCTGTAAGAAACGACCAGCAGGACGATTTCAGAGAGGCCTGGAGGGACTTGCATGAACTGATGCTGAGTGAAACGAGCAGAACCAGGAGATCATCATACACAGCAACAACAGTATTACATGATGATCAATTCTGATGGACATGGCTCTCTGCAACAAAGAATTGTCTCAAACCAGTTCCAATTGTTCACTGAAGCAAACCATATACACCCAGAGAGAGGGAAATGAAATATGGACCACAACGTAACATTTTCATGATCTCTATTGACATTTGCTTGCATTGTGTTGCCTTTCTCTGATTTTCTTTTTTTTTTTCTTGTACATAGGATTTTTCTTGCATAACTTGTCAAGTATTTTAACATTATTAACATGTAGTGGACTTCCTGCCATCTAGGGGAGGGGAGGGGACTAGGGGTAAAATTTGTAATGGAAAGCTTTGTAAAGATCAGTGCTGGGGAACTACCCATGCATATGTTATACAAATAAAAAGCTTTAATAAAAAAAAAGAAAGACAAAAATTTATCCCCTTGATAAATAATGCTGTGAGATAAGCAGATTTTTTCAATTTTATGGATTAAAAAAAGCTAGATTGAGAAAGGTTAAGTTATTTGCTGTATCCTTCAATAAACTTAAAAGTGACAGATATAAAGCTAAAACCCAGATATGCTACCTCTCCTACTTTTTCTACCACAAACTAGTTCTTTGGACATCAACCCAACTTAGTTCTGGGTTTCTTTCTTTGTTAGTAGAGGAAAATAGCAAAGGCATATTTAGAGATCAAATATAAGACACTCTTCAGACTTTAAAATATTTCATAAATGCTGATTATTGTTACAAACAAATTATATGCATATGTAAAATAAATTTATAAAATAGATAATAATTAAAAATAACATATAATAAAATTCAAAAAGCCAGAAATTATGTTAGAAGTCATTAAATCTAACCCTCTTATTTAACAAAAGAAAACTCTTCTGGAAAAGCTCTTTACTTCTGGGAAGCTCTAATTGTTAGGGAGTTTTCTTTTACAGCAAGTTTAAATTTTTCTCTTTTCATCTTCCACTAATACTTCTGATTCTGCCTTCTATAGCCAGAAAGACCAAATTGAATCTTCTTTCCTCATGTTTTGTTTGATCTTGAGTAAATCAAATAAGGTCTCTGGGTCTTGGTTTCCTTTTCTATAAAATGAAGGTATGGGATTAAATGACATTCAGTAGCTTTTCTGCATCCCTGATTAAGCCATCCATAGCTTCTCAAGAAGGGCCAGAGGCCCTTCCCTTTCTACCACATAATGTGTTAGATATTAGTGACTTTTGTGGTAAATCTAAGAGAGTTTTTCATCCACTCTGTGTCGCTCTCTGAAGTGCTTTAATGATCTAGATGCTGGGAGAAACATGGACATTCAGAGATGAGAGATGCTACCCATGGCAAACACTCTCCTCTTGAATGTCAAGGGAATGAGTATGAGGTTGCTTTGCTATTTCTACCTGATCAATATATTATCAGAGGGATGTCTGGGTCATGCTGAGATATTGCCTCTCAGAGATGAGCTCACATGGAAGCTAGGCCAAGCTTTGATTTAGTCTCTTGCAATATTAATGACAACATGTTTCCTGTGATTTGCACCAACTTGATTCTGTTGAGTACAAGATCCATATCAAATTCCTTAGGCTGACTTTTTGGTATATCCATAATCCCACCCCAACCTATTTTTTCACCTTTTCTTCTGCTGTCCCTTCTACAAGTCTTCTGGTCTCACTACTCTACCCATGGCCTTAATACAGGCAATTCCCACCAGCACATCGCTGATCCCTGTGTTTCTATGCTACCTTGAACATATTTTGCATTGATTTGTGCATGTGTTGCTTATTTCTAGTAGAATGTAAGCTCCTTCAAAAACAGGAGCTGTTAATTCTTGTCTTTGTATCTCCAGGGCTTAGTTTAATGCCTTGAACATAATGAATACCTGTTAAATTGAATTGACCAGATCTCTGTAGCTGGACTACCAATGCTTCCCCTTCTTCTATTCCTCCTTCTCTATGAGGATTTCTTTGTCTGCCCAGCCTCAATGATTTTTGCCTCCTCTAAACTCTGTGCCATCTGTATCACTAGTTCGGGATTTCCTACATTCTACCTTGTTTATACTTCTTGCATATGTTATTTTTTCATTTTTTGTGGCAAGAATGTCATTTAGAATCCAAATCAGAATTAAGTCTTTGTACATTTGTATACATCATGGTTGGGAGAAGTATCAACTGACACATGAAGAAATGTATTTCTATGGGTGGGTCATCCTTGAAGGTTCTTATAGTATACAGAAGACATATAGTCATGCTGGTTCATATTTTGTCAGTCACTGATGTGGGGGAAAATTGTTATGTATTTATGTAGATAGAGATTTTCTAATTTTCTTGATTGTTGTGAGACTAGGCATCCAAGATAAGATAGATACTTGTCTTTTGTTTGGTCTTATACAGCAATGGGGGTAAAAGAAGGCAAAATATATGGATTAGATATTGCTTTCTACTTACCCTTGAAATGGAAGCTTATTCTAAAATGGCTTCACTCTAGTTAAATTACAATATAAGTGCCCTCCTTGCTTTCCTGTCTCAAGATTATGTATATCTGTATTCAGATATAGTTTCTATTATTACCTTAGGTAATTATTTTTCTCTTTAGCTCATTTTCCTCATCAATAAGATGAATTGTACTAGATGACTTCTCCTAAATCTATGATTTTATGATCCTCCCTCATTCAGTATCCTTTGGTTTAAGTTTTCTCATCTGTAAAAAGGATAAGTTAGATTAGATGATCTCTAAGGTACTTTCTAGCTTTAAATCTATGACCCTATGACTGGTACAGAAATTCCAGTGTAGTAGCCTTGGAAAGGAAGGACAAGTTTGGAGGGTTTGATAATGAAAAGGAGTTCACTTTATAATGAATGAGAAATAATGTAAAGAAAGAAGTGAGAGGCAACTGAAGACATGTGAGAAGTGGGGTGAAAGAGAAGAGTCAAAAGTAGCATCCATGTTTTAAACCTGGTTGACTGGGAAGTATATTGATATATCAGTTATAAACCATTAGGAGGAATGACATATTTCAGCAAGAAGGGGATTTCAGTTTGGGGCCTGCCAAGTATGAGGTGCTATTGGAACATTAAGATGGGTGTATGCAGGCAGCATTGGGAAATGTTGGTATGGAGAATATGGAAGATTTTGGCAGTCTTGTGCTCATCCATCCTCACTCTCACAGGATAGGCCTGGTGTGTAGTACCTTAGATGTTCAATAAATATTAGTTAGTTGATTGATAAATTGCATGTCAATGCTGAGCTGTAAAAGGATACATATGATCCAAATGAATAATGTCCAAGTGGAAATCCCATCTTTCTACAGGAAATGACTGATGGTACTCAATAAGGATTGGAAATATGCTGCTAATGTTATGGTGTCATAAGTTAAACAAATCTTTCTTTCATCTGAAGTTTCAATTTGCATTCCTCATATTAAGCAAGTGAGCCATTTCCACACTCCTTCTTCCTCTCCTTTATTTTTTTTCTCCTTCCTTACCCTGAATGGCCAAAATAGCCAGGCTTAGCTAGGCCACCAGTTTTATAGGAGATATGTATATATATATATATATATATATATAATTTATGTATATAGCAATCCATGAAACAACGAAAAAAAAATTAAATGGTCCTCAGTCTTGTGTGTTCTCCCTCTGCTTCTACAGTGATGGTGATAAAATGGTAGAAAAAGAGCCACAATGTACTAAGAATCATATGGTTTTTAGGTTATCAACAAACTTGATTTTGACTGCGGCTATTCTAAACATGAACTTTTAGTCTAATGGCCAATGACTTAGCATATTATTAGAGAAACTACCTTACATCCATCATAACAATCTTATTATAAATGAAATAAGAAGAAAGAAGGAAGTCACAGCTGAATGGAAAGATGACTCTCAGATGGTGAGACTTGGTGAACTTTTGAGTCACATGACCAACAAGATGAAGGACTAACATTTTCTCCAATATCCACTGTCAGAAACTCCCCCAAAGAGGAATTATGTGTCAGAATTAGAGCAATTGTAGTTTTTTCCCCCCATAGGGCATGTCTAACAACAATTAATATGATTAAACAGTGGAGAATAGCCAATATCCCGTACCAGTCTCTGTGCTCTAGCAGAGAGTACAAACCAATTTATCACACTTGTGCTTTAAGATTCACTTTGAAATTTCTCTAGTACTATAGTTTCTGCCGGCACACGTCACCTTGCTCTTAAGTCATTATCTTGTTGAAACAGGTGACAGATCTCAATTTCTAGCCATGGGAGGGGAGGTTAGAAGGAACACTGCGCTTTTCTTCTGCCTGGGGGGACACAGCCTGGGGGATGTAGAGGATTTTGCTGGAAATACCAACCTCACTCCTTCCCAGTCCCCTAGACTCTCACTGAGTCTAGCCAGAGAATTTTAAATATTAGGAAGAACTGGGACAGAGGGACAAAGTATGTGGATGACCTGAAAAAAAAGGGGACAGAAACTCAGGAGGAGTCAGGTCTGAGAACATTTGGAACATGTACCAAGGCTAGGGAAAAGTAAATTCTTCAACATAGGATTAACCTGATTCAGTACCAGAGTTCCATACCCAAAGAAAAACCCATCAACAAAATATGGAGGGAGACTAAAAAAGTGAGTGGAAAAAGCCAAAATTACCAAAAATATCAAGAGGAAAAACATTTAACTAAAATTCTAGAGTCTAAGCATATGAAACAACAGAAAAGATACATAATTATAAGAGAAATTGAATACTAAAAATTTTTAAAGATTACAAAGCTCTCAAACAAATATCATATTTCAAAGGGCATAGAACATGTGATGAAAAACAAAATCTTGTGGATTATCAAAAGAGTTTGGACCTTCAGCAAAATTTTCCAGAATGACTCAAATTGAAATCAGAATCTTTAGGGAAAAATGTAGAAAGAAATGAATTGCATAATTTATGACCTGAAAAGCAGAGATAATTAACAGAATAGAAAAACTCAAATCCATGATGACAAGTGAAAGAGAATAATATATTGGGAATATAATTATACTGAATTGAAGGACAATCTGGAAAAGGAAAGAAAAAAAAAAGTAATACTGATAAAAAAAGACATGACTTCTATACAAGTAAAACCCAGGAACTACTTGAAGAAGCAAGAAAGGAGTTAGTTGAATGGTTTTTGTTATACACCCCATAGGAATAGTATTTTTGGTTTTTTCATATTAATGAGAGCTATTTGCAAAAAAGACCATCACTAAAATAATTATAGCTTATGCAGCAACATTGGTTTTTGAGAATGAAGTAGTAGAGAAATTCTATGAAGAACTAGGTAAAAATCTTCAAATGTAATTAATCAACATGTGCTCTGACATTTGGCGATTTCCTCAAAAGTAAGGGAAATTGAGAATGAGAAGAAATACATAGTCAAGTGTGGATCAGGAAAAAAACAAAATGAGAGAAGTCAAAGACTTTTAGATATAAAAAGAAGCTTTATACCTTTGTATTATTAAAAAAAACTTTCTTTAAAAGAAAGGTCATCACTGAATGTATTATGTATTAAAAAACATAATAAAAAAAAGAACTCTTATTTTACTAGACATTGATTTGGGGGTTTGAGTCAGCTCTTTATCTAGAGATAAACTCATCAGAGATAAAATAAGAATTGTGTGTGGGGGGAATGAAAAGAATAATGATGAGAAAGATATGGAGTGCCACATGAAATAAATTAACTATGAATTATGTAAACAAGTAACTGAAATTTTTTTAAATGTGAAATAGACAACAAAATTAATATCAATATTGATTATAACAATTTTATCCAGAAGTCTGACCAGTTTAAAAATAATTGCCATAAAATAGACCAAAACAGTCCAGAAAAAATCCTCATTTAGAGTTTGATTCACTTGCCAGCATAAAAGAGATTATTATCTGTAATTTACCAGACTAAGGCTAACCAAGCAAAATATGAGGTTAGAATAGGAACTCACTGTAAAATCTCATTAAGAAAGATGATGGAACATTACTTAAAGTATGAAAATATGCCAACACATCTAACTCAATAAAGTCCTTCTAAAGATACTCATGTAGAAAAAATTGGAAGAAGTACAAAATTGAAGAAAAATGGAAAATATTTTATTTTAGCCAATTTTTTTCCCATTAAGAATAATGGAACTGGGGCAGCTATGTGGCGCAGTGGATAGAGCACCAGCCCTGAAGTCAGAAGGACCTGGGTTCAAATCTGGTCTCAGACACTTAACATTCCCTAGCTGTGTGACCCCTGGGCAAGTCACTTAACCTCAATTGCCTCAGCAAAAAGCAAAAAAAAAAAAAAAAAGAATAATGGAACTATCATATTTTGATCCTAAGATGTGAGATGCTTAGATAGGAGGTAGAAAATGAAATACACAGAACAAATTTTGGGGAAATAGTCAAATTGAGCCAAATACATATAGATGAGATCCATTCTAGAGGCCATAAGAATCGGTATTATAGTATCAATATACAAAGTATATAAAAGGAATATCAAAAGCATAGAAAAAAGTCTTGCATTCTGTTGCTGTAATATAAAAACTACATTAATAATTAATGATCTAAGGAGATCAGAGAACTTTTGGATATCATTCATATAAGTCATTCAATTGTGTTATGAAATATGAAAATTATGATGAATATGACCACTCAGCACATCCAAACAATTCATCTCCCTCCCCCCAAAAATTTTATTCTCCTTCCAAACTTCCCTATTATTTACTTTTATTTTTTAATTTATTATTTTTTTTAATTTTATTATTTTTTGATCTTTCCTTTTTTTGTCAAGTACAACAGCATCCTTTCACTCTCTCAGATTCAGAACTTTGGTATTACCTTTGTTTCTTCAATCCTTCTCAATCCACATATCCAATCATTTGGAAAATTTTGTTTTATCTTGCTATACACATCTTTTACATCTAATCTTATTGCTACCCGTGTAGCTGCCTCTTTAGTTAGAACCTTATCACCTCTTATCTATACTATAACAATAGTTTCCTAATTGGTTTCTCAGCCTCAAATAATTACCCTGCCAACCTATTCTCCACACCATTGCCTATTATTTTTCTTAAGAACAAGTTTGATCAGATCACTCTGCTGCTTAATAAACTTCAGTGGCTCCCTATTATCTCTTGGAGGAAATATAAGGCCTCCATTTAGTATTCCAAGTTCTTTATAATCTGTCTCCTAATCTATTCCATTTCAGGCATTTTATTGTATAACTGGCTTTCTTGCTCTTTCTCACATGACTTCTATTTCTGTGCTTTTTTCATGGTCTATCCTTTGTAAGCACTCCCCACTTTCCTCTACTTATTTTAATCTCTTGTTTCTTTCCAAATCCATTTTGTTTTCTATTGTTACCAAATATAATTAATGATATTTCTATAACATCAATAATTCAAATCTTTTTTAGCCTCTTGGCTCCCCAGCATTTAATGACCTATTTTTACATTATTTTTACTGTTTTGTACATTATTCAAGGGCTTAATTTTTTTTTAGCTCTTTGATCTTAGTTTCATCAGGAAATACCAAATTTCATTATGAACTCACACTTTCATCTTAAGACTTGGATGCCAACAGATATTTTCTTGGATTCAGAACAATTCTTTAGTTAGAGGGTTTTTTTTTTTATAACAACATATGGTATTCTGTTAAGAACCTAGATATATGGAGTGAAGCTCATCACAAATGGGTAATTGATCTTGGGATATTGATATATTAACTCCTAAAATATAAATCTAGACTTTATTCCTATTAATGAGAATGGATAAATAGGATAGAAAAGGTTTTGTTTTTTTTTTTTTTTTTATACTTAGTCATGGTACTAGGACTTCTGATAGGTTATCATTTTATCTATGCCTTGATTTGGTCTCCTCATCCTTATCTTAATCCCTAAGTCAATGATTCAACCAAGTGTCCTTGAACTAGTTCTTTTTTATATTTTTGATAGATGTTTCAATACTATTAGTTTTCTTTCTAATTCTACATATTTTATTTTATACACAAACATATTGTTCTGAAAGGGGATTATTGGGCTTTACCAGATGCCAAAGGGTCTCATGAGAAACAAAAAAAAAAGGTGAAAACCTCTGCTCTAAGTCATTTCTAAATGTCAGTTTAGCTTTGATACACATTGTCTATGAAGAGAAATTTATAGGTCAGTCTCAAAGAAATGGACTTAATATCCATTGATATATAGTTATATAAATATAATCATACATGTATCATTCAATCAATATATCTTTATCTATATAATCAATATAATTGAATTATACCACTGTGGAGGATAGATGGTAAGAGTATTCTCCCTGTATAGCTGAATCCTCCCAGTGCTTTCTGCCAAACAATTTTAAAATAATGACAAATCAATTTTTTCCAGTGGCAGAATCAATAAGAAGTCAGGAAGAAACTCTTTTTCCCAGCCTAAGACAACTTAGAAGGTCTTCAGGAGAAGTTTTTAACCTCAGGGTGGCCACTGTTTAGAGTGAGGCAGTAGCACCATAACTGGGCTTTGGAAGTGTTGTTGACAGCAGCAGCAACAGCTTCAGGAACTCTCAGCTCTAGAGTAGTAATGGGAGTGGACAACTCATAAGAGAATACAGGGAATACTTTGCTGATACCAATGGTAACTATATTGCCCATATGCCATTCTAGGTTGTAATTCCAAGGCAGAGAAACACACTTGTGATTGGTCACAAAGGAGCAGGAGACCTGGTCACAGTTCCAGGGCCAATGGGATCACTAGTTCTTTTTTTTTTTTAATCCATCTTATATTTATTTTTTCTTAAAATTTTATTATTTTATTTTCCCTCAGTTATGTGTAAAAATAATTTTAAACACTTGTTTATAGATAAGGTCAAAATGGATTCATGATCTAAGCATAAAGAATGATATTATAAACAAATTAGAACAATGTAGGAGGGTTTACCTCTCAGACCTGTGGAGGGGGAAGGAATTTGTGACCAAAGAAGAACTAGAGGTCATCATTAATCACAAAATAGATAAGTTTGACTACATCAAGTTAAAAAGTTTTTGTACAAACAAAATGAATGCAGACAAGACTAGAAGGGTAGCAGTAAACTGGGAAAATATTTTTACATCCAAAGGTTCTGATAAAGGCCTCATTTCTAAAATATATAGAGAATTGACTCAAATATATAAGAATTCAAGCCATTCTCCAATTGACAAATGGTCAAAAGATATGAACAGACAATTTTCAGATGAAGAAATTGAAACTATTTCCAGTCACATGAAAAGGTGCTCCAAGTCACTATTGATCAGAGAAATGCAAATTAAGACAACTCTGAGATACCACTACACACCTGTCAGATTGGCTAAAATGACAGGAAATGATAATGATAACTGTTGGAGGGGATGTGGGAAAACTGGGACACTGATACATTGTTGGTGGAACTGTGAACGGATCCAACCATTCTGGAGAGCAATTTGGAGCTGTGCTCAAAAAGTTATCAAACAGTGCATACCCTTTGACCCAGCAGTGTTTCTACTGGGCCTATATCCCAAAGAGATTTTAAAGGAGGGAAAGGGACCCACATGTGCAAAAATGTTTGTGGTAGCCCTTTTTGTAGTGGCAAGAAACTGGAAATTGAAAAGATGCCCATCAATTGGAGAATGGCTGAATAAATTATGGTATATGAATGTTATGGAATATTATTGTTCTGTAAGAAATGACCAACAGGAGGATTTCAGAGAGGATTGGAGAGACTTGCATGAACTGATGCTGAGTGAAATCAGCAGA